>VMDR010003860.1:0-66641 GCA_007922815.1 Macrotus californicus | reverse complement strand
ATTTCGTATAATAAGGGCTTGGTGATGATGAACTCCTTTAACTTGACCTTACCTGGGAAGCACTTTATCTGCCCTTCCATTCTACATGATAGCTCTGCTGGATAGAGTCATCTTGGATGTAGGTCCTTGCCTTTCATGACTTGGAATACTTCTTGCCAGCCCCTTCTTGCCTGTAAGGTTTCTTTTGAGAAATCAGCAGACAGTCTAATGGGAACTCCTTTGTAGGTAACTGTCTCCTTTTCTCTTGCTGTTTTTAAGATTCTCTCCTTATCTTTAATCTTGACTAATGTAATTATGATGTGCCTTGGTGTGTTCCTCTTTGGATCCAACTTCTTTGGGACTCTCTGAGCTTCCTGGACTACCTGGAAGTCTATTTCCTTTGCCAGATTGGGGAAGTTCTCCTTCATTATTTGTTCAAATAAGTTTTCAATTTCTTCTTCTTCCTCTCCTCCTTCTGGCACCCCTATGATTCGGATGTTGGAACGTTTAAAGACATCCTGGAGGTTCCTAAGCCTCTCCTCATTTTTTTGAATTCCTGTTTCTTCACTGTGTTCTGGTTGAATGTTTCTTTCTTCCTTCTGGTCCACACCATTGATTTGAGTCCCAGTTTCCTTCCCATCACTGTGGGTTCCCTGTACATTTTCCTTTATTTCACTTAGCATAGCCTTCATTTTTTCCACTAATTTGTGACCATACTCAACCAGTTCTGTGAGCTTCCTGATTACCAGTGTTTTGAACTGTGTATCTGATAGGTTGGCTATCTCTTCATCGCTTAGTTGTGGTTTTTTTCTGGAGCTTTGATCTGTTCTTTCATTTGGGCCATTTTTTTTTTTTTTTTGTCTCGGTGTGCCTGTTACATAGTAAGGGGAGGAGCCTTAGGTGTTCCCCAGGGCAGGGCAACTCACATGGCTGCATGGTGGTGCTGAATGTGGGGGAGGGTCTGAGAGGGAACAGTGTCACTTGCTTAGCTCTCTGTCAGTTTTCCGTCACTTCCCCTGCTACCCACAGTCAAATTGGGCCCTTCTGGCACTGATTTCCAGGTGGGTGGGCTTGTGTACATTCTAGGACCCTGTGGGTCTCTCCAATAGACTCTCCTGTGAAGCTGGGAGTTTCTCTGCTGCCTCAACCCCCACAGGTGTTTTCAATCAGAGATTTGAGGCTTTATTTCCTGGCGCTGGGACCCTGGGTTGCAGGGTCTGTCTCACTCCCCAGTTGTTCCTCCTGGTTTATCCGCACGTGGGTGTGGGACCACCCAGTCCACCATCTGCTGCCTTGCCACAAGTCCTCTCCACCCGGCTGCCTGTCTCCGCCCCTCCTGCTGGTCTGGGTGAGTGTTTCTTCTTTAACTCCTTGGTTGTCGGACTTCCATACAGTTCAATTTTCTGTCAGTTCTGGTTGTTTTTTTGTCTTTAAATTTGTTGTTGTCCTTCTTTTGGTTGTGCGAGGAAGCACAGTGTGTCTACCTATGCCTCCATCTTGGCCAGAAGTCGAAGAAACTTTTCTGAAATTGTTCAATCTTTTGACGAATATGAATTCTCATTAGTCACATTCCTAGAGGTTGAGCATGATCTTTTTTATTTACATTCAAAACAAATGATAGCCACATTTTAAAGACTAAGCAAATCTTTCATTAGTCATTAAAATGTCATAATCTCAGACCGAATATTTGTGTGTGACATGCATTATATACTCAACAACACCCCACTCTGCGTTTTTAAGTTTGCTCTGGGTTGCGGGGAGAACCTGAAGCGGCCGTAACTTGTCTACTCCGTAGTTGTAACCAGTACAGTTCTGCGTTTTCTGGACCCGCTGAGAATACAGCCGAGAAGTCTCAGCAGTAAACTGACTTGCTAAAAAGGGGTTTCCTCCTCATTTATTTCTTGAATTATTCAACGAGTGTTGGAGCCCCCGCGACATGTGAGGCATCTGCTGGGATCTGGGAGGGTTTCAGTGAACGTGATAGTCATGATCAGTAACCCCGAGGTTGCGCTCAGTACAGATGACGAAACAGCAAAGACAACGTCATACGCTGCTGAACATGTTACAGACGGTACCCTCACATCCAGGACAGGCGCGCTGTGAGGAAAGGCTGTGGAAGGTGGTCCTAACGGAGTGGGGAATGAAGCTGTGAGGGAGGGGGAAGAGGAAGGTGGAGGGGAAGCAAGAATGGAGGCTCAGAGCCTGGTGGGCTCAAGGGGCCCGAAGCTCCATTCACAGAGCGGAGAGCAGCCCAGGAAGACTCGTTCTAAGGGAGAGGGAGACCCCCCCCCAAATCACTGTAAAGCAAGAGGCCATATGTCCCAACTTATGTTTTGAGAAGAAGCAGCAAGGTGCCCTGGCTGGGCAGCTCGGTTGGTCGGAGCGTAGTCCTGTATACCAAAAGGTCACGGGTTTGATTCCCAGTCAGGACACATGTCCCAAGTCACAGCCTGTATAGAAGGGAACTGGTCCATGTTTCTCTCTCACATCGATATTTCCCTCTCCCCCGCCTCCTTTGTCTCTAAAATTAATGGGGGAGAAATGTCCTCAGGGGAGGAATTTTTTTTTTTTTAAAGCACCAAGGGGAGATGAGAGACAGATATCCCAGGGAAAGGATGACAGACTGGGATCATTTGCAATCTTGTCTGTAGGACTTACTGGTGGGTTAGACCCTGGAGGGAGGAAGAAGGAGAATCCACCCAAGGGGCACTGCCGTGGAGGTGGGAAGGACGGGAGGGTCGTGGGAAAGGTTCACGGGGGCAGTTAGGAGGTCAGCTTGAACACGTTGATTCGGGGTGTCTTTGAAACTCGTGTGCAGGAGGCCGGGTGGGAACAGGTGCCAGGCCTGCCTCTGGCACTAACTGGGGGTTTGGCCCTGAGCCAGGGCCTGACCCTTTAGCCCCCCCCCCCCCCCGCCCAGTTTCATCTGTGAGGTGGGGCAGTGGTAGCAGCAAGCTCCTGGGGGCTCCTCTGCTCAGGAGGGAGTGAATTCTCGGACCCAGGAGGGTGCAGGAGGCCTCGCCTCTGCTGGGAGGGTTCCGGAGTTTTTCTTCCTTCTTTTCTTTTCTTTTCTTTTTTTGACTTTACTTTTCTTGCTCCTTTCCCCTCAGTTTCTTCCCCTTCTCTCCCTTTCTTCCTTTTTCCTGTCTGTCTCCGAGCAGCTGTGTGTGAAGTCTGCCGGTCTGTTTCTGTTTTTGTGGAGAGAGCGGCTGTACAGATACAAGTGGACAATGATGGACACTGTAGTGCCGCTGGTGGACCTTCGTTAAACCCGTAACAGTGGCCGAACGGTGGAAACGCTGTATCTCTTGAGCTTGGTGTGCATGTTTGGTTTCTCCTTTTGAGGACAGGAAATAGACATTTTACAGCCCTGATGGTTAAATACTGCAACCTGATTTTATCAAAATGTAGCACTCCAAAACATCTGCGAGGGACAGGGTCGATTTCAAGACTAATACAGGGAGCCACAGCAGGCTGAAGACGTTGATGAAATGCCCCGTTTGTTCAGGTCTTGGAATCGCCTGCATATGTTTAGTGTGTAGAGTCCTGTAGCCACACCAGGTGACAGGAGGTTCGGCTAGTCAATATTGAAAAGACAAAAGCAGTTACAGAAGTGCACACTGAAGGAAATTAGTAAATTTATGTGACAAAAGAGCATGTGTTTTGAAATTCTCTGTTTAGGTCACTGGAAGATGAGGGTGGTGGAAGTTAACACCACCCCAAGCACGTGCTGTAGATGCTGAATCCTGCTTGTGTGGATGATATGAAGTAAACCAATACTTCCTAATTTCGCATCATAAAAATGTAAACCTCATTTTCCTGTGATATCATAGGATCGCTGTCCGCTTCTTAAACTCGCACCCCTAACATTGTTATGAATAACAAGTGGGTAATATGTGGATTTTATTTAACAGATTTAACAGACTTCCTACCTGATAAGTGGTAAAAAAAAAAAAACCTGCGTCTTTTGTCATATCGCAGTGAGGTCAAAGGGACGGGTGTCATGCGTACGCCTGATCGCACATGAGGAAAAACAAAATGTGTTGAGTTTAACTTTGTGATAAAGTAACGAGCCAGCGAGCTACGCACAAAGGCAGGTGTTTTTGTTCTTGCCTCACAAATGCAGGTGTTTTAACTTCAGATTTTCAAGGAGCAGAAAATACTTGTGTCACGGAGAAAGAAAATTTTTCCTTAACATTTTGTTTTCAAACAGTTAGTGTAAACTTACTAAGATCATTCACTTTTTTCTGCCCCTAAGAATAAAAAAGTTGATTGTCACGTAACTGTATATAAGCAGTTTTTCACTAAGGAGACTTAACTCTCAGGTTAAAAAAGCAGTGTGCCTTCAGGTGGTTTACATCTAGAATTCTTACATTGCTAGGAGAGAAGACTCCACAATCAATCATCCAGCTGTGGCTAAGCACCATTTAACATGAGACTCACTTTTGCAAAGGGTATTAGTACCCTTGATACTAAGAAATTAAAAGAAAAAGATGAAGGGAAAGTAATTACATAGCTATGTTCGGTTTTCCACTTAAGCTTTTCTTTTTGAACTAAAGCGTGGAGACTGGCACCCTTGGTGGTACCTCTGGAGGGGAGCGGGCGCAGCTTCCCCTTTGTCTGGGGCGAGTCTGCTGCCCCCTCCCAGACCCAGGGTGGAAGCGCCTGCTGGCCCCTCCGGGCAGCAGAAGGTTTTGCCGTCGTGGTGACGCCGCCCCTCCCCACCTTTAATTCCAGTTATTTAGCTGGGAGAGGCAGGAACCCAGAACACTGAAAACAGTGTTTTCAAGTGCGGCTTGGGAGCCACTTCAGAAATTGAAACTGAAGTGGTAGAACTGGTCCGTGGAGCTCAGACACCCAGCGGGCAGAAAAGAGCCACCCGGCGTGCCGACAACTCTTCCCTCGCTCGACCCGACGCAGAAAGCGCCCCTGTTTCGGGCGCCGCGCCGCGCGCAGCCACGAGAACGAGCCACCAGGCCACTCCGTGTCCCGGCGCGTCCGCCTGTGTCACTGCTCAGGGAATTTCACTGCATCTGAGTCCTTCCCTATCACCAGAGCGACTGGCCCCCCAGAACCACGCCGAGGTCCACCGTAAACGGTTTAATAGGTATGAGCTGCTCAGAACAGCGGCTGGCGCTGGGTGAGGGCTGCCCACCCGGTCACTCACGAGTGTGTCCGCAGTGCCCGCGTGCACACGTGCCGAGTGGATGTTCGTGGCGTGAATGAATGAGTTGCCTCTAATGTGCGTCTCCTGATGAATCCCCTTGTTTCCTGTCGCCTCCCCCTCTCATCCAGGCATCCTCTGTTGCCATAGTCACCCGAAGTACCAATGGGATGTGTACATTCTTTCTGAAAAAACGTCAGTGCACCCCTCTGCTGCTGCAGTTCATTTTCCCTAGTGCAAACCAGAGGCTGTTCCTAATTCTCATTTCCCCCCGGCTTTCTGGGCAGGTGCGGGTCAGAAGCCAGGCCTGGACGCCGCCCTGGCCCGGGCCGACCTGCCCCCGCCCGCAGCCCCTGGGCATCTGGGCCAAGCCGCGCGCTTTGGGGCTCCCTGCCTGTCCTTCTCCTGAGCATCCTCTTGTGTTGCTCCTGCGTGAGAACCAGCCCAGGTGGCCGCTGTCCTCCCTGACGTTTCCTACCTTTGTGCTGAGGGTGGGAGGCCTCTGTGTTCCCGTGACCCAGGGGTGCTATTCACAATATTGATTTATACATTTGTGTGTTGATCTAATTCTTTAAATCATACCCATCGCAAAACTTTGTACATCACATGTCAATGTATAAGATGTGCATAGATTTAACTGCTTACCAAGTGACGTAAGTGTCAGCACAAGTAATTCATATGTGGTATAAAATGCAAGGTTGTTAACATACTATGCAGTATAGTATATTACACATATGTTTTTTAATCCTCAGCCGAGAATATGTTTATTGACTTTAGAGAGAGAGGAAGGGGGAGAGAGAGAAACATCGATGTGAGAGAGACTGGTTGTCTCTTGTACACGCTCTTTTGAATCCACCTAAGTGGCTTAATTATAGTTTCTGCCTTATTTTTATTTCTTTCCCAAGGATAATATATCCACATAGACACCTCCTAGTATTGTGATGATCCTTCGGTGTCTTTACGCGTGGGAACTCAAAAGCGTGCCATGTGCACTTCTGTTTTTATCCCATCGGTGACTCCGAGGCAGGCAGGCACGCACACAGTCACGGGACTCGGGCAGTTGATCCCAGCATGTCACTGTGGGGGAGCCAGCTTTGTACGTCAATGAGTTAATAACATTTTCCTGCTACAAGTTCCAAAACTGGCCTCGTAAGCAATGATACAAAAAGGCTGGAAATATTCTATCGCGTTCTAAACTGCTCCTCGGTGGTGACTTGATTTGGTGTTCAATTCTCACAGCCATTCAGCAGCTGTATCAGATGCTCGTCTTCTCAGGGGCAGGTCTAAACATCTTTCCCTTTCCCTCCGCGTCTAGTCAGTCCTCTCAGCCTGCACTTTTTCATTCGCGTCATCTCTTGGGACCCTCTTTTTCGTGCCTCTGTGGGCGCTGTAAGCTGTTGTTCCCTTGTTGGCGAAGATGAGAACATAGTTCTGCTGTAGCAGGCCTGGCACGTGGCACAAGGAAAGTGCGTGCTCAGGTAAAGAGCCTTTGCTGTGTGCTGTCGTTGATGCACACTTCCTGGGCACCATTTTTTTTTCCGTCACTCAGTTTTCTTCCCGCATTTGCTGACTGTACTGTGCTGTGTGTTTATTAGTCCAGGCGGTGCCCTCAAATGGATTTCTCGCCATTACACCTGCTTATGATCTCATTAGTCAACACATTTATTCATGTTGTCTTTTTGTAAAGAGTAACTTCATGGCTTCCTACTTTCCTTTAAGTAAAGCATCATCCATAGCCCTAAACTCTGTAAAACCGTGGCAGACCTCCCTCTCCTGTTGTGACAATGGTCCTCGACTGGGCGGCTTTGTCCCCCCCAGGAGACTTGATCCCATCTGGAGACATTTTCCAGTAACCAGCTCAGGGTGGAGGATTCGCTTCCGGCATCGAGCGAGTAGGGAGGCCAGGGATGCTTTTAAACTTCCTGCAGTGCACACAGGACAACCTCCTACAGCAAAGAATTGCTCGTCCTCAAATGTCCATAGAGCCCCAGGCAGAAACACTGGCCTGTAGCACCCCAAAAAAACTACAGCCTTCCCAGGCCCTGTAGTTGCTGATCTGTGATTCTGATGATAAACTCTTGGGGTGGGGAGAGTGGAGGTCTTCTCACAGCTGTGTTGAGTTCTGAGCATGTCGTACTGTGCACGCAGTGGCCACTCAGCCGTGCATGCAAACGAGTGAACTTGCTCAGTAAGAATGCCTGGTGAGTGACGCCCATCAACGGTGGGCGTGAAACTAGGACCCTGATGTAAGAGGTGTGGCTCCCTAGGACACGACAGCTGTAAAAAATGTCATTTGATATTACATTACACAAATCATCATCAGACGCTCCTGAAAGTCATGTCATCATTTGGGGATCAAAATATGCAATGGTATCTTCGGTCTTCAAAGCTATGAAATTGGTGAAATATTTTGTTGAAAAATTATTCTCATGGGTCTCGAGATATTTTTACAGCCTCATCTTTAAAACTGTGAAACCATATTTATTCAGCCCTGGCCAGTGTGGCTCAGTTGGTTGGAGCATCATCCCGCAAAGCGAAAGGTCACCAGTTCGAATCCTGGTCAGGGCACAGGCCTGGGTTGCAGGTTTGGTTGCCGGTCGGGGTGCCTATGAAAGACAACCGATCAATGTCCCTTTCTCGCATCGATGTTTCTCTCCCTCTCTTTCTCCCTCCCTCTCTCTCTAAAGATAAATAAAATATTTTTTAAAATATCTCGTAGGGCACCTGAGGGTAGGGACCACGTTTGCTCCCCATTGTATCGAGCAGCCGACACAGCCTTGGTACGGAGTGTGCTGTCAGTAAAACCGGTGAATAAATAAGTGAACGGACTCCAGCCCAACAGCTACGGCAGCGGTCACTGCCTGTGTGGTGTATTGTCATTTCCCTCGCTTCCAGCACGGCCTTTCAGTGCCTTTCTCCGGCCATGTTTGGCTTCTGCCAATGATGTGTCGTCATTGCATTACATAATATAAGTGACGGAGAAAGGAAACAGCTCAGAACTGTACAGTTAATTCCATCTGTCTCTAGTTACAACTGCGAGTCAGTCCACGTCTGTTAGAGAAGAAAGGTGAGGGGCAGTCTGTCACCTGGCAAAAACCCACCAGCAGCTCCCGCAAGCCACGCAGGGGCGCACACCTGCGGGCAGACCAGAGGGTAGCCCGTTCCTGGGACGCAGGAAGCAAGGCCAGCAGAGGGTTAGGGTATATGTGGATTAGCATGGGCGCCTGGTGGTGCGTTCAGGGCTGGGATTCCCGGATGGCCCCAGCTCCAATGACCCCGTGCCATCATAGACAGTGTGGGCAATGACTGACCAGAACTGAATCCCATACCAAGGGGCCCCAGGACCAACACACCCAGTGGTTCAGAGCACGACCCAAGGAGCTCCCCCAGAAGCACATGCAAATGGAGACCTTGGCAGACTCCTGACCCCATGGGGCGGGTCCAGCTGTGCAGAGTCAACACCCACAGCAGCTCACACAGGGCCCTCGGGTCCATCTTCACAGCCATGAGGGGCAGCCCCACCCACGGTCGGACCAACAGCAGCCAAGGCTCCACAGCTGCTGAGGGGCTCACACAGCCCACCCACGGGCACTCCCAGGGCACAGAGCTCAGGTGACCAGGGAGACTGCGTCTCTGAGCCCACAGGACACCTGCGACCCAAGGCCACCTTCCCAAGGCACAGCAGACCTGGCTCACACAGAGACAAAAGTAGAGGCAGCCAAATTGAGGAGACGAAGAAACATGCCCCAAGTGAAACAACGGGAGAAATCCCCAGAAAAAGAGCTGGATGAAATGGAGGGAAGCAAACTACCAGACCGAGTCCAAATCACTGGTCGTGAGGAAGCCCAGGGAGCTCAGTGAGAACTCCAGCAGCACGAAAGGACAGAGACACCACAAAAAAGGGCCCGTGGGAAGTGAAGGCTGCACTAACTGTACAGAAGGACATGGGAGAAGGAACCAACAGCAGGCCAGAGGAAGCAGAGGACTGACTCGGCAATGTGGAGGATAAGGCAGCAGAAAACACCCGATGAGAACAGTGGACAGAATCTTTAGAAATGAAGGTAGCCTGGGGCACTGGTCCCCAACCTTTCTGGCACCAGGGACCGGTTTTGTGGAAGACAAATTTTAACGGGGTGGGGGTGAGATGGAGCTCAAGCAGTAATGGGAGCAACGGGGAGCAGGGCGAAGCTTCACTCACTCGCCCGCCCCCCACCTCCTGCTGTGCCGCCCGGTTCCTAACAGGCTACAGACCAGAATTTGTCCACACTCGGGGGCCCCTGGTCCAACATGAAGCCTAACAACATCTGCCTCATAGAGGTACCATAAGAAGAAGAGACAGAGCGAAGAATCGAGAATCTATTTAAAGAAAAAATAGCTGAAAACTTCCCTCACCTGGTGAAAGAAAAAAACACACAAGTCCAGGAAGCACAGAGAGTCCCAAGCAAGGTGAACCTGTAGAGACTCACTGCAGGACAAATGATGATTTAAATGCCGAAGGTTAAAGACAAAGAGTCAAAAGCAGGAAGAGACAGGCAGCCACCTACAGAGAGCTCCCGTAAGACGGTCAGCTGATTTCCCAACAGAAACACTTCAGACCGAGAGGCAGGGAGTGACATGAAAGAGTCAAAGTGATGAGACGCCAAGAACCTACAACCAAGGCTGCTTTGCCCAGCAAGGCTACCAGTCAAAACTGAAAAGTGAGATCAAGAGCTTCCCGGACGAGAAAGAAAACTTAAAGGAGCTCATCACCACCAAACCAGCATTGCAAGGAATGTTAAAGGACCTTTCTAAGAAGAGGAAGTAAAAAAAAAAAAAGAGGAACATCGTTATAAAGAATAAAATGGCAGTAAGTATACCCATCATCAATAGTCACCTTAAATATAAATTAAATGTCCTGATCGAAAGGGACAGAGGGGCTGAACGGGTAAGAAAACAAGACCCTCACAGAGGCTTCTACCAGAGTCTCGCGTCAGACTGAAGACGTGCAGAGACGGAAAGCAGAGGGACAAAAAGGACGTGCCGTGCAGACGGAGGCAGAAACGGGTAGCGGTGAAAGCGTGGTGAGGACAACCAGGAACGTAAAAGCGGGATCAGAACGCCACCTTTGCTTGGCGCTAAATAAACGGAGATCCCATTGTCAGCACGTCACAGCAGCCCCACGCCTGTTTGCAGTGTGACGAGGTCTTTGCTGTCACTGGAATTTTCTTAATTTCTCTTGGACGGTCCCAGGACGCATATGGCCACCCCCCTGCCCCCTTTGTTTTTTAACTGGAGGGATTTGTTGTACATTTAACTTCTTTATAGATTATATTCCTTTTTGTTTATAGAGCGATTCTCTCTGTTAATCAGTACTCCGTGGTAAAAGTGTAAATGGAATCGGAGGACTTACTACATGGAATATGTACAGGGAAGGTGAGCTTGGCACCTGTACAATTAAGAAAGACACTTACCTGCTTCACAGAGGGATTTCTGGGAGCCGTGGTGTTTCTAGCAGTGTGCATGGCAGCCCGAGCTGGGGGGAGGGAATGCTGGGTTGCTGGAGATTCTCATTCGGTCTTGGCACTTTCTTGGAAAGAGTTGCAAGAAGAAAGTAAAAGAATTATATTTGACCTGTTCCTCATACAGCGCACCCCCACTCCCTTTCCTCCCCCAACCTGTTATTTACACTGCTGTGCTGTGAGGTGTATTCACAGCTTATTCTTACAGGACTAAAACACTTTTCTGAGCTGTGATTTGTCATCTAGATAAGGCTCCTGGCCTTCCTTTTGTAGGTGCAGAGAAGAGGAGAGAAATAGGCAGAAAAAATATCATTTGTCCATTAAAGGAGAGAAAAGATAAAAGACAGTATTTTTCTTCACGTTTTTAAAGTATAACGTCCTGCTCACAGACACCAAAACATAAAAGCATTCTTATGGAACTTAGCCCTCCAGAAGTTGCTCTCCCGCACAGTTCTGACCTGGTTCCTGGCTGAGAATCCCTAAGGCTCCTAAGGCTGTTGTCTGCAGGACGGAGTCCTAATCCTCTTTTTGGGGTGAAAATTCACAAAGCTTAACGCTTCGTGTTCAATTTCTGTCCACCTTGTTTCTGATAACAGCGCTTCATTCAACATTTTCTGTCGGCGAATTCTGCATAAAGATGGTAAGAGAAAGAACCCTGAAGCAGACTTTGAGAAATCTATGTTCGCTTCTGGAAAATGCAGCTACTGGAGAAATAAAGAATTTCTGTTTAACTGAATTTATTTCACTTCATAACTAGTTTGGACATCCAGCGAAGAACATTGTAATGACTAAAACACACAAAGTAAATGATTAAAGATTGTTAAGAAATTGGCTTTTCAAACAGCACGTAGCTGCCCCTGTCGGATCCCAGAAATCAGAAGATGCCAGTGAAAAGTCACCCAGCAGCAAGTCCTCTGTTGGGTGAATCACCTTGACAAATGGACCTTTTATGTCATTTCCTGGGTGAGTCAGGGGGACAATATTATAGTTTCTTTTCCAGCCAAAGTACTCCCGAGAGGGGGCGGGGGGGGGGGGGCGCTAACCACGCTGGACACCAAGCAGCCGATGTACACCAGGATAGTCCTGAACCAACAGGAAAGAAGTGGCAAAGGACAGACTATGCCTTCTCACCAGGAGAAAGGGAAACTCTTCAGGGACCACACTTCTCCTCGCGCACCAGGCTCAGGGCTCTGGGGACAAGCTCCGAGACAGACGGGCCTCCTTCCAGGAGCCCACCTGCGTTACCAGCTGCAAAATAAAACATGTGCTTGGAGGAGAGTGATTCACAGATAGATCACCTCAGTCAGGCAGCTACTGTTTACGCCCATAAAAAAAAAAGTAAAAAATATGTAGCTGTGAGTGTGCAGTGGAGAGTAAGCACATGATCACAGAGGAAGGGAAAGGCCGTTTCACAGACTGGCATCTGACGCCTGGTATACAGCGGACGACTCTGAGCCCTCCTCTTTAAGCAGGCGGGCAGAGCTCTGAGGTGTTACAGCATCTACTTTGCACCGCCGTTTGCTTTATGTTCAGGTAAACTGGTGCCTTCAGAGGAAAGGTGGGGCGTTATCCTCCTCTGTTTTGAAGCCTGTGATGTGAAAGGCGCTGAGCGCCTACGCTTAGTTAAGACCCTCTTAATAGAATGCGACGAAGGCACAGAAAATTGCACGTCCCAGTGGTCCCTTAAAGCGGAAGGTTTTAACATTGTTTGCCCTAAGGTTTTTCGATGTCGAGACTGCACATAGGTGAGAATTTAATAACTCGGGCTCCCTGCCGGACCTTGCCAAGTTCCTTACCAGGCTCTGCTCGTCCATGGAGGTTGCTAGTTGAGCAGAAACGGTGCCTAGTAATAAAGCGTGAGTACTGGGTAGTCCTTAAAATGCATGAGCTGTTTTCCCTCGATGAACTGGTTTAGTTATCAAAGCCATTACTTTCGAAGTTTACTATCTGTCCATCCATCTAGTGCCTGTCAGATCGTTCCTGTGTCTAAGGAATGAGGGAAGTGAACAAGAAATTAATCAGGGAATCGCCAACTCTCAGTGAAGATCCAGCACTGACTTGAGACAGTGAGTCGGAGAGAAGACGAGCATGATTAGGGAGACCCCCGCCGGGCTGAGGAGCCTGGGCTGGGGCAGCGGGACGTTCTGGCGTGGTGGGTGGGGAGCAGTATTGTATGCTTCAGTAACTGACGATCGTCACAGAGATGTTGGGGTGAACGTGGTGCCAGAAGAGCACCTTTGACAAAGACGATAAGGGGGCTGCTTCTCGGAGTCTTTGCTTTGCTTAGACAGAAGATGGCAACAGATGACAGAGGAAAACCACATGGGTCGTCAAATAAAGACGAGGGTGTCTCGGAGGTCAAACTAAAAGGTGGGGTGCAGAGAGGAAGAGGTTTTCCACGGACGGATTTCCAAACCCTACCAGCTGCTACGGTGAGGACGCTGAGTGAAGTCAGTCAGGAAGAGACAAAAACCGTGTGGTTTCACTTGTTTGTGGGATGTAAAGAACAGAACAAACGGATAAACTGAGCACAAACTCATAGTTACTGAGAACGGACTGATGGCCACCAGGGAGGAAGGGTTTGGGGGCCTGGGGTTGAAAGGTGAGGGGTTGAGAAGCACGGACTGGCAGTCACAAAGTCGTCAGGGGGATGCAAAACAGTCACAGCCAAGGGACACGGTCAGTAACGGTGTGATAACTCTGTACGGCGCCAGGTGGCAGTTGACAAGTCAGGGGACACTTCGCAAATTGTGACTGTCTAACCCCTGAAACTAATACAGAATAACATTGGCTATAAACTGCAATTGCAAAACAAAATTTCAAAACAAGTAATAATTAAAACTCAGGATATAAAATACAAAAACGAATGTGAAAACGCCTACTCAGGCACTGTTTAGGACACCTTAAGGAGGGGTTGCTGCCGGCTCAGCACACGACGCACAGTGAGGATCCAGAAACGAGAAATGTTTGGGTGAGCCCGAGGACGGAGCAGCCCCGGAGCAGAGCGGTGTTACCTGTAGGAACCCTGCTTCGGGCAGGTGACAGGTGAGCCCACGAGGACTCTGAGAGCACGGACTGCGATTCCCCGCCCCCCCCATCTGAGCCGCCACCTGCACCCCTACTTCCAGGTGAGGAGGTCAGGGGAGCAGGGTTTGTGTCAGCTGACCCCTCAGGCACGCAGAGTTGTGCTGTCGGAGTGTGGATTGGGGATCCCTGTCTCCGATGGCAGGACGCACGTGCAGAGGCCAGGGCCCCCTTGGGTGCAGGACACGCAGCCCCGCCACCCGCTCTCAGGGCCCTGTGACCACCGCACGTGTATTCAGCCAAGCTTGTCTCAGCCTCCAGGTGCTCTGAAGGGTCTGAGATAGCTCGAACCTTGAAAGGTAATTTTTAACTAGAAAGTAACCTATTTACAGGAATGCTTTTCAGCAAGTGGTTCGAACTGGCTTGTGTTTTCTGGCCTTAGGGTGCTAGAAACTGGTTTCAGAAGGGCCTCGGCTGGGTCTCAAAGCCGAAGACCAGAGACGGGGTTGAGAGAGGGCTCTGTGAGCTGCTTGTTCAGAGGTCCCGAATTTACCACCTCGGCTCTCCCTGACCAGGCAGCCACGTTTGAAAAACACAAGGAAAAGATCGTGACCGTTTCTTGTGGTATTGTGTGTTATTTCTCCACGCGACATCTTTTTGGTGATTCACAGTGAAATGTTTCCGCCCTTACACCCCCCCCCTCAAATGTTTGTTTATGATACTGTGCTCGCTCTCTCCATGCTCAGGCGTGTAACTTGCTGTCTGTCGTGAGCACGGGGCTAATGGAAGAGGCAGACGAAAAGTGGGCATTCCCAGTTTAAATAAGCAGTGAAACACCATCACGGGAAGAAATTCATACGGATGCTAAAAAACACAACCCAGCACATCCCCTTTTCCTGGAAATGTCACGGCAGAGGCAGAACAGACAGGGTGCTCATGGGCGACCTGTCCGTTTCTGTCCCTGTTTCCACCATGCTTTTCCGTGCGTTTTCTCTCCTCTGTGACGTTCCATGGCCCCCTCACCAGATGCCTCTCGGGCTCTGGAGTGTTTACTCTCTCCTCTGTCCACACTGAGTTCTCATTGTCTCTGAGGATTCAGCTGCAGCCTGGTGTGCTCTCGAAACCACCAGAATATATGAGGTGGAGTTGACTAACAGTTTCTGTTGTCAGTTAGTTCTTGGGCGCATCAGAGACCTTTCTCAGCAGAACTGGTGAGCACAGCAACAAGCAGCCGGCTGTGCACTGGTGGCCCCGTGCGCCTCTCTGCTCCCGTCCACCATCGATGAGCCCAGAGCCGCTGTGTTTGCCGACGTTCTCATGGGGACCAGCTGGTGCTGAGGGTGGACAAGGACAGCCTAGGCAGCAAAGTGCTTTCAGAGCTTGTTTATCAGCCTTCAAGTTTCTGCTGCATCATTATCCTCTCGCCAGAAGCCAGCTCGGCTCTCTCCTCCAGAGCCCCTGGTTTAATAGCCTCAGCAGCCTGCCTCGGAGTAAGCCTTTAAGTCCCTTATCAGAGCTGGGCAGATCCTAGAGTTCAAATATCCACAGGGAGTGAGGTCCAACTGAAAACAGAGGCCGAGGCTGCTCATTGTATATTGTGAGTTTAGCTGTGGTTTTTTTTTTTTTGGAACTGGCCAAAATCCTAATCTCTGCCTCTCTTTGGACATCTGATCCCACATTTGACTAATTAAAAAACTGGGCTGAGGACTCTGCTGCTAAGCCCCCCCCCCCCCCCCCCCCCCCCCCCCGCCCCCAACACACACACACAAGCATGTACATCCCCAACAGTGGGTGTGGCATCTAGGGAGCAGCCCACCCGTAGTCAGGATGTTTGCTGGAACTCAGCTTACTTTTCTTGGCGTTCTACAAGCTAGCATATGTACTTTGCCACTGGGATTAGGAAGTGGAAGTGCCTTGAAGCAGAATTTGCACAGCTGATAAGACAGGAAAACCCTCTCATTTTATTGGTGTTTGTCCCTCGGAATTATGAAATGCGACTCTAATATGTGGTGTTAAATGTGGACGGTTGAAAATGACCCTGCGTTACTTGGACGCGGTCGGTACTGCACAAGACTCTCTGCGCCTCGCTCGATTTTAAAAGGTCCGTACGCAACACCAGCTTGCCCCGGTGTTTGTTCTGTGGACCGGAACCTCGCAGGACACCCTCAGAAATGGGTTTCCTGGCAACAAGAGAGAGGGAGACGCAGCACACCCGGCCCTCTCCCCTACGCGCTCAGCGCGCGTCCCCGGGCGAAAGGCCGTAAGAATCGCCGCAGTGAAGAACCCTGTTCCATCCCCGGACGCCTCCCTCCTAGCTGACTCAGGGTGCTGTGTGACACACCTGCATAGTAAAAGACAGGAGCAACGAGGCCCGGGAGAAAGATATGTTGGGAAATGCTTTCCTAAATTGCACCATGGAAAACCAGATAAAAGACTGTTCTCTATTTCTGGAGAATGTCTTGGACAATACGTTCACTCTTTGTAAAAGCTGAGGTGAAGGTACGAGTGTGTGGGTGTGCACACATCACACAGGTGTGCGTTGGAATACGTGGTGTTTCCTCTCAGCTATAAAAAGGCTCGAGTCACAGAGGCCCCGTGCTTGGTGCCCAGCCTCCCCTCCCTCTGCACCCTCAGCTCAAGGTGTTCTGAGGAAGCCCATTCCGCTGGAAAACTCTAGAAGAGCAATCAGGGTCCACATATTTGATTTCACCCTGAAATCTGAATTGCGCGCACACTGTCACTTGGACACAGGCGGGTGCATTTCCCAGGGTTCTCACTCCTGAATTCCCAGAGCATTACTCACGAATTTGGGCTGGGCAGGAAAGTCACTGGCTCAGCTACTTCCCGTGAGCAGAGAACGCGCCCCCGGGCTAGGAACGTTCGGACATCAGTGATGGATTTGAAAAGCGCTGCGTGTTTATGGGTGATGAGGAGGCGTTGTATCATGTGACTCCAGGTCTTATCGATTCGTAAGGAAGCATGGAATTTACGGGGAAAGTCAGGGGATGTGTCAACATTACTTGCACACGTCGACGTGACGGAAGATAGTAAGTTTAGACCAGGCCTTCTCAGTGGCATGCGTGACATTTCCGTCTAGATAATTCCAGCTCTTTGTTGGGGGAGGGGTCTGACTGTGCTATGCATCCGAGGGTCCCTTGTCTCCTTGGCCTACACCCAGCAGACCGCTCCCTTCCTCGCCCCCACTGTGACAACCAAAAACGTCTCCCAACGTTGACGAATGTCCATGAGGGCAAAGTCATTTGTACCCACCGTCCACGCCAGAACTGCTGGTTTAGACGGTACCATGAGAGCAAGCTCGATGTGTTAGCCCCACGCGTTCTCCGTGGTCGCTACGTCTCTGGTCGTCCGAATATTCATCACGTGCTGCCGGCGTTGTAGATTAACCGGGTGAAGAAAAGTGTGGCTTATTTTGGCCTAAAAGAATATTTATTACACCAATCCTCTTTTTTTTTAGGTGGGGAGGGAGGGAGGGAGAAAGAAAGAGAGAAACTTCTATCTGTGGTATGCATTTGGATTTTTACCAAAAAGACACTTAAGCCCAAAACTTCTCCGAGAAATCTAGTCATCGTTTCTTTTTACTGCTCGGAGTGAATGAATCTCTCAGAGTGCCTACCTTTTCCCCACTTTCTTAAGGACCAGAAAAAAACAGTTAGAACTTCAGAACTGATGCACATCTGAACGAGGCCTGGTTTTCAAATCCTGGGGTACATGAGTGCTTAGAATATGTCTGAATTAGGGTCTTCAAATACACGTTTTAGTTTCATACCTGACTGATTGTTTATAATTCCTGTGAAAATTACTCCTAAGACTTGCTGATAATGTCTATTTAAAAGTTTAATAGAACACTTTATCAACCCTGCTAATACAGCTTCTGATTATGAATAATATCTTTCTCAGTAAAATAAACATAATTTTGTTGAAACAGTGGTGATTTAAACACAAACTTTTTCTAATCAAAAGGTTACTTTTAATTTGGAAAGCAACTACCCAAACTATAAATTATTTTTCAAACAGAACAGCACGTTTTTCAAAGTTTTAAAAGTGCCTTCCGCAAGCATACTTAGGAAGAAGTGTAGGCCGAGAAGTCAGGGAGAAAAGGGAACCTCAGCTCCTGCTGGTAGGAGTGCAGCCTGGCGGCCACTGCGAAAAACAGTGCGAAGGCGCCTCAGGAAAGCCAGAATAGAGTTGCCGTATGACCCAGCAGTCCCTCTTCTGAGTGTCTACCTGAAAGTTCTGGAAACATGTTTTGCAAAGATATATGCACCCCTATTATTCACAGAGGCCAAGACACAGAGCAACCAAAGTGTCCTTTGACAGAGGACCGGGCAGAGAAGAAGCGGTGCGTACATGTACCAGGGGACACCACTCGGCCGTAAGAAAGATGAAATACTGCCATTTGAGACAACGTGGATGGACCTGGAGGATCCATCCAGGAGCACCAACGTGCTCAGTGAGTTGAGTCAGTCAGATGAGGCCCAGAACCATATGATCTGACTCACACGTGGGACACCAGACAGAAGGTCACAGACGCGGACAACAGTATGGTGGTGACCAGAGGGAAGGGGTGAGAGGTGAGGAAAGCGTGGGTAGGGGGGGCCAATATATGGTGACAGAAGCCGATTTGACTTTGGGTGGTGGGCACACTATGCAATATGCAGATCACGTGTCATAGAAACGTACACCTGAAACCTGTGTGACCCTGTGAACCACTGTCACCCCAATAGAAGTAAACTTAAAAAGTTTTAAAGGTAATGGAGTGGAGACAGACTGGGTAGAGGAATGGTGAAACAAGTGTAGGTGGTAGAGTTCGCTAAAACTCAGTGGGGGGATGGGGTCCTTCACTGACTGACAACAACCCACACAGTCAGTTGCCAAAAGCATTTTCGTAAGGAATTCTGTGGTTTGGCCAAGGTTCGTGTCCAGTCTACTCACTCGAGAATTCAAGTAATTGGCTGCTTATGGTGGGCTTCTGGGTCAGCCCTCCCATTTGTTCATGGGTGAATTTTAATATTCTAAGGATTCCTATTTTATTGTGAACAAAATTTCTATTTTTTATGGCAATATTTGTAGGCTCGTTGTGTCATAATGCAAGTTTTCCCTTCCATGGGCAGAAATCCTAATTTGCTGGTTATTTGTGAATGATGTACTTTTTCATCCTCACCCAAGGATATATTTATTGATTTTAGAGAGAGAGGAAGGGAGGGAAACTTCGATGTGAGACGGAAACATTGATCGGTTGCCCCCCACACGCACCCCAACCAGAACCATATGTGCCCTGACTGGGGACCGAACCCACAACCTTTCGGTCTACGAGATGGCGCTCCAACCCACTGACCCACCCAATCGGGCCTGTGAGTGACATCTTTGATTCCTAGTCCATCTGTATTCGAACCGAGCCCTTGGGTAATCCTACCAAAGTGGTATTCCTGGGGGCAGAATGCAGACTGCGCCTCCCCCACAGCCAGTTTTCTCTGTCAGCTCCTCGCTTTTCACCCCACCTCTTTGCTGCCACACATTTGACAAAGCGGGACGTTTGCTGCTACCCAGTGCTGTTCCCCTGCCCCCGCTTGCTTCCCTTCCCCTTGAGGCTGTCCTCGGGGCTCTCCATGGGCCCACTTTCCCGAGAGAGCCTCTCATCATCTCCCAGCCAGGGGTCCTCTGCCCCACTCTGAGCCCAGGTCCCGCCGATTCACCGTTCTCCCTCGCGTTTCTGTGAGGGTTTACGTGGGCACTTGGTTCGCCCTCGTCACTGGAGTCCAGGCCTTCCGGAAGGGGCTCCGTGGGAGCCCTGGCCACACTCTGTAACGCGTGCTCTGAGGTCTGTTCAGAAACGCACAAGGCTGCGTGCTCTCCAGATGGCCTTCCTCCAGGTCCTGGTGCTGAGACCACACCGACTTTTCTAGACCTATCGTGTCTGTTGTTTCCATTTTGCAGTCAGATGCACAAATGAGTGGCTTTTATGTTCATCAGAGACAGTAGCTCTGGCCTAATTTTAAGGGGATCTGAGCAGTCACCACAGGAGTGGACTAATTAAACTATATACAAGTCAAGTTCAAAAGCCACCTTTGTGCGACTAATCTGAAATAAAAGGAGAGAAAATGAGGAAGCAGACATGTCTGTCTGTGGCTCTCTGTCTCTTTCTCTCTCTCCCTCCTCTTTGCTCCTTCCCTCTCTCCTTTCTTCCTGGACAGACATCGATGAAAAACACTTTTTTTCGGTATCTTCTGGGGGCACAGTACCCCAGAAACCAGATGTGATCTGCAGATTTCTTTTTAATCGAGAGTCTAGAAATCTACAACTTTCGAGTCTGGGTGCTGCTGCTGTGAACAGATACACCTCTGAGCAGCGCCGCCGACTCAGGTGTAAGAACAGCAATAACAGGTTAATCTGAAAGTGTCTTCAGGGAGTTCCCATTTAGCGCCTACAGTCTAGAATTCCAGGTGAAAATTGACTCAGGGCGTTTTAACTCGTAGAATGGCTTCTTTGTTCCCATCCACCTTAACCCCTCCATCCCAGCCACCCATTTAACTTCGGGTAAAAAGAAAAACAAGGTAGGTTAAAGGTGTTTTACTTGTTGCTGTTGGGGTTTTCTTTTGTTTTTGTTTTTTTAACAATCAGATTAAAGCACTTCTGGGTAGTTTGGTTCTTGTGTTTTCTCTTCTATTTTTGTCCCAATGTGGATATCACACACTTTTCAAAGATAATCCAAAATACAGCTCCAGCTGTACCCCTCCTTAATTGTAGTGGCTGAGTCTCCCAGGAACGTGCCTGCCGCTGTTACACAAACAGAAATTAGAAAGCAGCCTCACCTCTCAGGGCATTAAGTAAATGGTGCTAAACCGGTTAATCTGAAAGGCCTCGGAGAACCACTGCTTTCATTTCCCTGCCGCGTCTCCTTGAGGCTGGGGGGTGGGGGGCGTCTGGCGCCACAAAAGGAATTAGGCTCTGGTTCGAACAGAGACCTGTGGGCTATTAGGTTTGTTTTAAGAATGTGTTTCCAGAGATCTGACAAATGCCTGTGTTGCTCGGGGCGGTGCGCGGTGAGGTCTGGCTGCACCAGGTGTTCCGCTCCGCCTTCTTGCCCCTCCCCAGAGGCGGGCGGCGGCGCTGTGGGTCCTGACAGATTTGAGCCAGCTCTGGGAGAAGCAGTTTCTGTTTGTGTGAAAATACAGGGTTGTTTGATTTGGTTTTGCTTCTATTTGTTAGTGGGGAAAATATAATGGAAAAGTGTCTCTGGGCTGCTTTAAAGAAAAATAATAAAGTCTTCCTCAAGTTTAATATCTATGTGTATCATAATGTCATATTATTTTAAACACACAACGTTCATGGCCTCGTGCGTAAGAGCAACACCCGAGACCACAGTCTGTGCAGGAACGGCACCCCTGGGCTGGGAGCGAGGGACTCCCCCCAGGAGGCGTGTGTCTTCCACCAGCGGCTGCTTCGTGGTCTTCGCAGCTCAGATCGCAGCCTCCCTGGGTCCTGGTAAGCCGGACAGTGAAAAAAGACGCTTTATTCTTGCTCGAAAATGCTTGGAGTTTATATTGGTCTTGTTCACCACGATTCTTTTTCTTCATTTTTCTTCCCCCCATCCCCACTGGAAAATGGTTTTTCTTTAATCCTCACCCAAGAATATTTTGTACTGATTTGAGAGAGAGAAGCACCTGCCTCTCATCCCCACCCCAGCTGGGGATGAACCCACAACCCCTTGGTGCTGGCAAGGGCGCTCCAACCACCTGAGCGCATCTGGCCAGGGCTGGAAAACAACTTCTGTGGAAACCCCACCAGCTCAACAGTCTGTTCCCGACCCCAAGCCCCTTCTTCCTCTGTGACTGAGTCTTTCTCCTGGGGTCCCACGGGCACCTTCAGCTCCGCCGTCTGGAAGCGGCCACCGCCAGGCGCGGGGCGCAGTGCGCAGTAGGGCCCAGCGCTCGGTCCCCAGCAGCGGGGCGCACGCATTATCGTTCCCATCTGCCTGCATCCTGGTTTCAGAGTCATTCCTGCGCTTCCACCTCCGGAGACATGCGTCCCCAGCCACCCGCGCTACCGCATTCCCGAGGCTGAGTGCGCTTTTCCTTCAGCCCGCGCGTGATCGCAGCTGACGTGCACCTTGTGACCGCGAGCTCCCCGCAGTGATGCGTCTGCCTCCCCTTTGCCCTCCGTGGAGACGCACCTGAGCCCTCCTCCCAGGCCTGCACCCCGACAGCGAAGGCCTTCCGAAGCCAGCGAAGTATCACGCAGTTAAACCCACGCTGATTAAGAATCGGCGTTTCAGCGCTAGGTTAGGAGGGATGCACTGAGGGTGTTCTCTTTTTCTTTTTGAATCAGGGGCTGAGGATAACACATTCCTTCTTTTCTTTCTTTCTAGCTTTTTACAGGATGGGGTGGGGGAGGGGCCCCGCAGGCTCGGACTCGCAGGCTCTGACCGCGGCCGCCGGAAGGCGCGCGGCCTGGAAGACGCATTTTCCTTCCAGCTGCCCTGATTTTTGGCTCTGACCCCAAATTCATTCATAAAGCAGGAGGGTCTTCCCCTTCGCTTGTGTTATATTTTTCTGTCATTTAGTCTCAAATAGTTAGAAACCGACCTGCGCTCAGACCGTGGTTCGCTTCTGTTCAGTAGCGCGTATTTATACACCAAGTGAGAGCAAGTGGAAATGCGCGTCCCCTGTGAATAGAGTGTCGCCCCAACTGGAGTGCCTGCTTATTTAGTGGACGTGCAGCAAGAACAGTGGCCGGCGCATTTGAGTCCCAGACCTATCACATCAGAGCTGGAGGCGAAGTCTGACCTTGACAGTGACCCCTAGAAGGTGGAAACGCCTCCATGCAGGGTGACTGTGAGACACACTGAGATACCGGCCATGTGGCCCCATAGTCCTGACCCAGTGCCCTCCCCGAGCATGGTCAAACCCCAAGACGTGCCGAGGTCAGCCTGTGTACACCGGCGCGGCAGAGGGGTTGCTGTCAGGGACTCCAGACCTGTCGGCACCTGCGCTGTGTCATTCTGGTGGGTCAGAGCCTCCCCAGCGGAGGTGGACTCCACGGTCAGCCCACTCCCATCGTGTCGCCTCCGCTCTGCGCAGAACCCGGGTAGCTGGGTCCAGCTTCCCCCTCGCAGGCCCCTGCCTGCCTGCCTGCGCCCCCGGAGCCGCGGAGCGTGGGCACTGCAGCGGTGTGGGGAGGGGGGAGGTTTCACCGGCGTCCGCATTGACCCAAGAGGTGTCTGGGGAGCACCGCTGGGGTCCGGCGTGAAACACAGAACAACTAAGCTTCTCTTTGGATTTTTCCTGCCCACTTTCCCAGTTCCCCTCCAGGAGCCTGGGCCAAGGCAGAGACGAGGAGACCCGCGGACCCTCAGTCCCTGCATGGCTCTGGGGGTTCGCACTTTGTAGAGTCCACATCCCTGTGCCCGACGTGTCCGATTATATGACAAGAAGCTCTCTCTCCGGAGGCCCCTGTAGCACGGGAGAATCAGCTTCCACAAGGCCTGTACTCCAGTTCTCAAAAAACAAAGCAAAAAGAGGCATGCATCGCAGATGTGGGCTGCTGCTGGCACTGAGACCCCGCGAGGAACTGTCCTCGGCCTCCCGCAGAATCAGCGTGATTCTGCACCAGAGCTCCCCCGTGTACATGACCCTCCCCAGGTTAAAAACTGATCTGATCTGTACATTCCCTGGGTTTCCTCTGATTACCACAGCGAGTCCCGCAGCAGCTCGTGCATCTTCGCCCACAGCCCTGGTATCTGGGACAGATGGAGGGGCAGGGGACCCTGAGGGGTCCCTTCAGCTCATGCTTGGGGGCACATCTGGGGAAGGGCTGATAAAAGGGAGGGACACTGGAGAAAGAACGCATTTCCACATCCTGCTCTTTGCGCTGTCTTGTCCCTAGAGATGAACTAAGTGTGACTTTTATTGAGTAAACACGATCGATTTTCCTTCTTGCTGTAGAGAGGGTCTGTAAAATTAACTCCTCCTAGGGGAGCTCCGGAGTCGGGCTCCCCCAGGCTGCGGGCCCCAACCTTTTATTAACCTATCAATACGTAACCTTGTTTCACCTGCGTCTCTGGGTAGAGACACCTTGTTTGGTGTACGTTGTTGACTCATTGGTGTTGAACTCCTGGCCAACAGCACTGCCCCTTATGCCTGAACGAGCTTCTCTACCACCCATGGACTCTCTGTGAGGCATGTCTTCTTGTACTTAGGAGCTCTGGACGGCACTTTGCCACTAAGATTGGAAAATCTATCAATCAGCAAAATCACACACAAGAAAACACCAAAATGTGGAGAGTGCGGCACTAACGCGACGGTGGACAGGACACGTGTGTCCAGAAGGAGATGCTGGCACAGGAAGGCGGGGCGGTGGGCGATGCTTATTTTTCACAGGGGCTCTGCAGTGTCCGCAGATGAAGACAAGGCCCCCAGGTGTTGCTTTGGGGTTGTGGACACACTGCAGCAAGGAGACCAGTTAGCAGGTGCAGAACCCGGGGATGACGCGGACGAGGCGCATCAGCCTCCGGTACAGCAGATGAGTAGTTCTAGTCTTCGGAATCTCATGGACAAATACCCGTTACACCCATTCATGGGCATATTTGCAGTCGAAACGTGTCCCTAAGGAACAAAAGCACATCACAGAGTCAGGCGGGTTGCTATACTCTTGACTTCTAAGGTGACCATTGGCATCTTTGTTGGCTCCACCTCCACCTCCCTGTTACCTGGCAACTTTATGTTCAGAGCCCACGAAAGAAGAGAGGGTAAAGGAGCTCACACTGGCGGCGCCCCATCCCCTCCCACTCATGGTCACCTCACAGGTGCCTGTGGTGACAGGAGAAGGGTGAGCCTACAGGTGCCTTTCCTGAGAGTGGCCTAGGAGCCACCACGTGCGCGCGCGGAGCCCGCCGAGGTCGGCTGGGGCTGTGCCTGCCTCTCCCCACCTCTGAGTCGGTGCCGTGGACCTGCTGTCCCTGTGCGTTTCCGCGGATAGTCTCTGCATTTCCTTGTAGAGCAGGCAGGTGCTGCGCTTCCTCTTCTCCAGATATGTGACGGCGGGGATGGCAGAGTAGGTGTGCGCAGAACAAAGGAAGAAAGTGAGCTGTCTGTTATCAAAAGTTGTACTGCCAGTCCTAGCCGGCTGACTCAGTGGGTTGGGCATCGTCCCGTATACCAAAAGGTTGCAGGTTCGATCCCTGGTCAGGGTGTGTATGGGAGACAACCAATCGATATTTCTCTCTCTCACTCTCTCTCAAAGCAATGAAAAGTGTCCTTGGGTGATGATTTTTAAAAAAAAAGTTGCATTGCCAGAAGTTTTTGAATAGCTTACAGTAAGGTTAGACTAAAACAACCACTGGAACTATTAAGCAGTCTCCAGAACTACAGAAGCTACTCACAGGTTCCCTGGGTCTGGGTCCCAGCCCTCCCACCAGAACCACTGAGCCGGCCCTTCGGTCGAGATAAAAGGGGAAGGAAATGCATATTCAGTGACAGTCCGGAGCTCCTACCAGATTGGATTCCTCGATGTTTCCTTTCTACGGATTTCTTATCTCCGTGCTCAAAGCTAATCTTCCAGGAACAACTTTCAGCCCCACTGAAACACTATCTCTTCCCCAAATGTGTCTTTGATCCACGGGGTAAAGCACCCCCCTTCCTTCCTGTGAGTTCCCACAGCTCGGTATCCAGGGCCTCCTCCTCTCTCCGCGGCATGTGTCCCTCTCTCGCCTAGACACGTTATCTGCGTGCTTGTCCCATCTCCGCAGTCGGATGTCAGCTCCTGGAGGTGGAGGGAGGCTTGTCTAAGAGTCGAGTTGGCTTCAGCTTAGCACCTGCTGGTTTTCAATAAACTGTAAAACTCACCTGACTTGCCGGGCAGGAGGACAGGACACCGGCAGATTCCCGTAGGGAAGACTCTGAGGCAAAGCCAAATTTAAAAGAACAGCTCAGCCCTGGCCAGTGTGGCTCAGTCGACTGAGCTTCGTTCCTCAAAGCAAAAGGTCGCCAGTTCAATTCCCGATCAGGTCAGGGCCCACGCTTGGGTCACAGGTCCCTCCCAGCTCTGTGTCCCTCCCTCTCTCTTCCCCTCGGATCCCCTCTCTCTGAAGACAAATAAATAAAATCTTTTTTACAAAAAGATTATCCTAGCACAGAAATGGCAAGAAAATAAATCCCATCTGTTAACTTGAACTTTGGACCCTCCCCACAGTTAGTAGCGATGCTGGTGGTTGCTCACCGCTGTCCTTGCCTTCTGAGAGAACAAAGTGCTTAAAAACAAAATTATATAGTTTTACTCATAAACGAGGTAGTGTTGTTATCTTAGTCTTTTTCTGATATAACTATTCCTGTTGCTGATTTAAAGGATGAGGTACAACTCTTCAAATAGCTGTACCTCGGGTTTCCAGTTCAGCTTCCAGCTGAACTTTATTCCAGGCAAATGGAGTTTTAGCAAGCTAGAATGTTCTATTGGGAACTACCTTTTCCTCAAGGAAAAAAACGTGTCAGAACAATTTTGGATTAAAAAAAATTGTCAAAGCTAAATGGACGCCCAGAAGTGACCCGTTATGAAGCCCAAGTCAAAGTCGTGACACTGGTTCCACCCTGAAGAGGGACACTCTGTCTTCGGGGACATCAGACGGCTCTGTGTTCTCAGGGAGAGCTAATGGAAGGTTGTGATTCTTTGTTGTTCTAAAAAAAGAAAGGAAGAAAGAAAGAAAGAAACCTGTTGCATTTCACTGAAAAAAGGAAATAAAGAGCCGACAGACCAGCTGGAAAAGTTCAGAAGCAGTCTTTTCATAAAAACCTTCGTGGAGTTAGTGTCAGGGTTGGGGACAAAGCATTTGGGAGTGTGCTTACCAGCTGTCGGGCACCTGTCGTGTGGATTTACCACACAAGTCACAGACTTTAATTTGTTTGCAGTGGGACAATGAGACCACATTCCTGTGCTTCACAGGTGACAGAATCTCCTTGAGAGAGGCAAAGAATCACACTGAAGGAAAAATCTTTTTTTTTTTTAATTGCTTAACTTGATCTAAAATGTCACATTCAATAAGCTGGAGCTATTGCTGTTTAAAGTAAAAAGTTATTGTTTCCGTCGCTGAGGTTTTAGAGGCGTTTACACGGCATGTAATAAGTGAATAAGTAACGAATCTTTCCATTCTTTAGGTAAAAGGCCGAGTTCAATTGTGCAAGGTCCGTTTCAGAAAGAGTTACACAAAACTGCGTCTCCGTGCCTCGGTTCCCCACGTAACTTTTCCTGCCTAATAACTGCCACCTAAGATTTTATAAGTTCTGGAACACCACAGGATCTGTGTGTGTAGAAGTCAGACATGATGTGGTATATACTTCTATTCAGAATTAAGCTTTATACACTTAACTTTATATTTTCTAGTAAAACAGACACTTAAAAATCTCTGATTTAGAGTGACTGCTAATCATCTGAAACAATTCCCCTGGAGCAGGCCACTGTCTGACAAAGCAGAGTTTCTCAGAATTGCTGCTGAATTTTATCTCAGACAAAATCTCAACGTGCTGGACACAGGAAATCCCGGCAGAGTAATATAGCCAATGTGCTACTCGAAAACCTTGAAAACCCTGATCGATCAGTGACCTGGCACCCTTCTCCTTCCAGAATGTCAGTACCAGCTAGAAAATAAGTTGTTGTTTTTTTAATCTGCGAGGAGAGACGAAATGAGCTATCCCTAAAACCCTCTATTTTGTCACCAGAAACCCCTGGCAATGTCACTTGGATAGACACAAATTCCAGCCGTTCCCATTTATAGGCAATAACTTAACAGCTTTACAACAGTGTCCGGGAACAAATGTACACAAGGCATCTTAGAAAGGGTGCCATCAAAAAAGACTCCGTCTTGAAAGAGGTGTGTTCCATTAGCCGACAGGCCATCTGCATCACCGCTGAGAGTCTTCACCAGCACATGAGCAGGTCCACCTCCTTTAACAGGCGTCCGGCCAGCCGACGGCTTGCGCCCCTGCTTACGTCAGCGCAGGCAGAGTGAGCAGACAAAGAGGCAAACACACGTGGGCTTCGAGGCTGTGGGAAGCACTGCAGAGAAACAGTAATCCAGATAAAGGCACTGGACGGGGCTGAGTGTGCACAGGGGCTCGCTGTTCTCACAGTGTCGAGGGAAGAAGGCCTCAGCACTCAAGATTCTTTTTTTTTTTTAAGATTTTATTTGTTTTATTTTTAGACAGAGGGGAAGGGAGGGAGAAAGAGAGTCAAAGAAACATCAATGTGTGGTTGCTACTAACGCACCCCCTACTGGGCACCTGGCCTGCAATCCAGGCCTGTGCCCTGACTGGGAATTGAACCAGCGACCCTTTGGCTCACAGGCCGGCACTTGAGCCACTGAGCCACACCAGCCTGGGCTGGACTCAATATTCTTAAAACACGTGCTCTCTAGAAGAAGGGTAAGATTCAAGTAGTATAATTAGCTAAAAAGTATCCAAATTTAGAGAAATAGAGAAACTATAGCTTTAGTGATCTCTTACTCTTGGATGCAGGGGAAAGGAAATAGGAATAAAGTACCCCAAACTATAAAATAAAAATGTATTTGTTGGACACCAGTTACTGAAGAGACCAGAAGTTGTTAGTCACAAGTCAAACAGAACTTTGGAATGTGTTTTGTTTGTGTAAGCTGGAACTTACGGAGAAGGAATACCGTGCCCTGGCCGGGTGGCTCAGTCGGTTGGAGTGCCATCCCCTACAGTAAAAGGTTGTTCCACCTCCGGTCAGGGCAGACCCAGGTCTTGGGTTTGGTCCCCGGTCAGGGAGCATATAGGAGGCAGCCAAACCCTGGTTCTCTCTCATGTCAGTGTTTTCTCTCTCTCTCTCTCTCTCTCTCTCTCTCTCGCTCGCTCTCCTTTCCTCTCTAAGATCCATAAACATATTTTTAAAAGGACAAAACAAGCAGGAGTTACAAGATAGCTACTTTACTACTAAAAATCACACTTCTTCCGTCGGTTTCTCCAGTCAAGAAGTGAGTACTGTTGCGTCCCAACAACTCCACGGGACGTGAAAACCGGGTCAGTGGGTTCACCCAGCGCCCGTCCGGGTGCTCAGGCAGTTAGAAGCAGACACACGCCTGTAGACAAAGAATTACAAATCGCTCTGATTGGAAATAGAGAGCCACACACCGCGATAAACAAGAAGTCCGATGTCCCCACAGGATCTCAGCTGTCCTGGGTATTCTCTTTATCGTTTAGGACACGGGACTGGTTCACTCCAAGTCGCTGCAGTTTTTTTATTTCTAAAATTCCTAGCAAAGTCGAACACTTTTCCCGTCTTTTGTTCACCTGCTGCGTTTCCCCTCGTGCAGCTTTCCGGGTGTCCGCTTATCACGTCTTCCCCTCTTCCTGTCTCTTTGTCTCGCTTCTTCTTGTCCTGTGTTGCTCCCTCAACGGGAGCTCAGAAGAGAGGAACCTGGCACTCCAATGGGGCTCCTCACCATGTTTATGATTTGGGCTTTTTCCCACCCTGTTCCAGAGACTTAAAAGAAGTCCCCGGTGTCTGCATTCACACACCTCCCTCGCCCTAAAATCACTGCTGTGGATCAAAGGGGAGGGAGGCGATCAGCTGATAACGCTTCTCCTTTGGTTCACCTGGCGAAGCAGCTTCACATCAGAGGGATCCCACACAAGGGCTGTTTTCTCCTGCGGGGCAGCGGCTCCCCCCTTTTGGGGGAAGTGGTGGGGGGGGCAGCTTTATCTTCAGAGTAGAATGGGGTGGGTGAAAGAGCTGTTTGTTTGTTCTAGGGAATGGAGTGGAATCTAGTGGAGAAGGGAGGCGGGGACGGGATATTTGCTTTTTCTTAAGTGGTTCTAATGAAAGCCTTCCACCCAATTGCTCAGCGAACCAGAAAAAGTTAATTTGCCAAGCTGGGTCTGTGTCTGAGTCTCGCAGGCGAGTCCTGCAGCCTTCTGTAGACACACTTGCTCCCTAGCGGCACCTGGTGGCAGGTCGGTCACCCTGCAACTCGGCTCCTCGGGTTTTGGACGAGACTCGGTTCCCCCTTCCCCTTTACCGATCTCTCCTGTTAAAGGTCAGGGGTTTCGTGAGTAGTTACTGTGTCGTTACTGTGTTTCCGGAGGACAGTCGCTGAGCGCCAAGCTGCGTCTCCACGTGCAGAGTCTGGAGTTGTGCATCGAAGCCAAGTAGCTGCAGTGACCGTGAGGCTGCGTCCTTCGAGTAGGGGGAATTTTTCGTGCCATTCACTCAGGCACTAACCAGGCGCTCTAAATCTCTCTTTCTAGGGGGGAACAAGTTGACCAAGCAGCGTTTCCACCTGAATTGGGCCTGGATCTCCTTCGAGAAGGACTATTACCTGATCAACGAGGACGCCAGATTTCTGGACGTGGTTCTGCAGCGCAGAGGATACCTGGGGGAGACTTCGTTTATAAGTGAGTTCAGCGTCCGCTTCTGCCTCCGACTCCCGTGTTCCCATAAAAGCTCCGCATTGTGTCACGACTCAAAGACGTTTAGGCCACTGCTCTAGTCTTCAGGCTCAGGGAGACGTTGGCACTGAAATGGCCTTTAGCTGCTAAAGAACACATGTCAGGAGTGGCAGGAATAAATCATCGAGACAGAAGGCTGCAAACACAAGAAATGTGAACCAAAATACATACGTTTTCAAACCCACGTGGATCTTTCTGCTGATAGACAACACCTTTACAGCCCTGGCAGTAATCACTGATGAGTTAAAAAAAATGTTAAAGGTCACTAGGTCTGAATCGGCGTAGGCAATTGTGTAGTTTCTCCGTCAGATAAAAGTCAGCGGAAATATGAGCGCACGACACAGGGGAGGGCCACGTTCACAATAAACACAAAACTGTCCAGTGACCTGTTGGGCGCCTCACCTGCCTGTCTGCTGCGTTTCGATGCTCAGGCAGGTCATGGAAGGCACAGTTTGGGGCTTCTCCTCGGGAGCAGCGGGACGGTGTCAGACCGTCCTAGTTTTTGCCACTTTACCCCTTTAGATAAAACTGAGAGTCACAAAAAAAAGAACAAAAACAAACAGAGTCAAAAGCAAATGAGTAAAGCTTTTCCAAAACTCCGGTTCAAGCTCACATGCCGTTTCATGTAAGTGTTAAAATGGATATTTTTGCCAATAGGTATCTCGGTCATTTTAAGCAGCCATATAATAGTTATTACAAAATATTTGGTGTATTAATTAAAAGAATGATAGCACCCCAAGGAATTATATTATTTTCGCTACCCTATGTTTTATAACAGCTAGACTGATAGAATGTTCATGGGATAAAGGAGCTTTTATTGAGGGAAGGTGCCAACTAAGGTGGGGACCCCAAAAAAGCTGGCGAAATAGAGTTGTGACTGTGTGCGCCTTGAAAATGATGTTTTGGAATTTTACTGGCCTCTCAAATCCAAATGCCTTAAACAGTAGATGCCAAACACACACACAAGCACACACATGTGAGCACACACATAGGAGTGTGCACACACAAGCATACACATAGGAGTGTGCACACACAAGCACACAAATGGCTGCACACGTGTGCACATACACATGTGAGCGCACACATATCCTTGTCACGGCCACGGTTCTCACCCACCCCCGTAGTTTCCCCTGATGTTGCTGGGCAATAATCACCTTAATTTAGGTGCAGTCTTCGGCCCTGGCCAGGAGGCTCAGTTGGGTTGGAGCGCCCCCTGGTGCAGGTTCGACCCCTGATCAGGGCGCATGCCCAGGCTGCGGGTTCGACCCCCAGCCTGGGTGCGAACAAGAGGCAGAGGAGCACACGTTACTTTCTCTTTCACTCTTTGTAACAACCCTTCGTCTCCACCTCAACACGTGTGTTCTTGAGTGAGCGCTTCTTAAGTGCCAGGCACTGTGTGGGGTTCTGGACTCCCAAGCGACCGTGACCACGGCTGACGCGGATTGGGCTCTGATTCGGGGTCAGGCCCCAGTTCTCGAGACTCGCCTGGGCCCCCTCGCAGGAAGATGTCTTTATGCATCGTCATACAGATAAGGAAGCAGGCCGGCTGTCACAGGCCCAAAGTCACACCACTGCCACGGGGCAGAGCTGACCACGGGCCCCAGGCCTGACCCTCTGGGCCGCCGCGCCATTGTCTGTGTTACATTGTCTACAGCCGAGGGAAGTAATAACTTGCCTGTGATCCCAAAGCCGCCAGGAGGCCAAGGTGTGATGTAAAATCTGTTCTCATTCCAAAAGTACCTGACCTGACCCCCATGCCATGTCTTTCGTGCCAGAGAGAAGGACAGAGCCATAGCATCACTTAGTCTCACAGAGTCATATCTCCTGTTTAACAATTAATTATCTTTAGAAAAAAAGGAAGCGCAGCTTTAGGCCCAACCTGTAAGCTTTCTGACTTCCAGAGTTCTTTTTGCCCTGTCTGATAACATTATTTATAACATATCTGGCTTACCAGCTGAGTATTCTCATATCCAAGCAGGAGCGTTTTTGAACATGGAGTTCGCTTGGCTGTGTCCTCCATCACATTGGAATGAAGTGCGGACTGATCTGTGTCCTCCATGATCTCTACCCCACCTCTTCATCCTTTGTTGAAGTGGGGCACCTGTTTCACACAGGACCTTGTGGAGAGGGAAGCATTTCGTATGTCAGTGTGTCTGGGCTTGACCTGAGCATCTTGCTAAAGAGCCGATTCTCACTCACGGGTCGTGGGTAGGGCCAAAACTGCATCTCTAAGAGGCTCCAAGACGTGGCCACACCGCTGGTCCGAAGCCCACACTTGAACAAGGTAGCCCAGCACTGCCCTCCCTGGTAGATCCTATGTGTTAGTCATAAAAAGGATTTTTTTTCCACCCAAAGCCAATTCAATATTCCATCTTAGAGGCTCCAACACAGGCTTAGCTTGAAGAATATGTGGAAAAATCACCATGGGGGGGGAGGGGAACAGAACCATGCCCCTGCAGAGGGACACTTTCACCGTAGGGCCGTCCCCAACTCTCCATCTCCGGCATCAGAACGGAGTGCACATCGCAGAGCACCGGCCAGCGATGCACAAAAGTCATCGAGGGGAACCGTCCTCACCCAACGGAGAAAGACTGATACTGTGATCTCGCGATTGTGTGCAGGTATCGGCACCAGGGAAGGGACGGCAGAGAAAGACAAAGACTTCAAGGGCAAAGCGCAGAAGCAAGTGCAGTTCAACCCGGGCCAGACGCGGGCCGCGTGGCGTGTGCGCGTGCTGAGCGACGGCACGCACGAGCAGTCGGAGACGTTCCAGGTGGTGCTGTCGGAGCCTGTGCTGGCTGCCCTGGAGCCCCCCGCCACCACCACAGTGGAGATCGTGGACCCCGGGGACGGTAAGGCCGGGGCTGCTGCGGGAGGTGGGCTTTTCTGACAAAGACTCTGTTAGGAAAGTTTGGTGTTCAATGTTGGGGCTTTCCATGGAGAGCCATTCCCAGACTGGCGTTTCCGAATTCTCAGCTCCGCTGGTGGGAGAGGGAGCCCCCAAATTAACAAAGGGATCTTGTTATTTTCATGTCCTTGAACGATGAATAAGCATGGGATCATTAACATGTTCTTTCTCTTATTATAATTTTACTATCTGAACCGGCATTGCCCATGTCATTTTTCTTCAGTTAATTCATTGCTTTTTAAAGTCTCTTCACTGTCTTTAAAAACTGTGCTGTAAACAAGTAGTCTGAGAATCAGATGGCTCGGGGGTGGATTTCTCTGCACGTCTCACGCAGTGATTCCAGTTGCCCTCAGTCCCCGCGAAAGTTTCATTTGGCTGCAATGCCGGCTCCGCCCACTCCCGGTCCTGGGGTTTCGAAGCGTGGCTCTTCATTTCTAAGACATTACATTGGCTTGTCAATGCGCACCCTTGGCTGGTGCTGGTAAAAGCAAACCCCACTGCTTCTATGTGTAACCAGACCTTTTCCTCCCTCCTCCCCCCTCCTCCTGCCGAACTTCCAGAGTCTTGGCTTGCCTCATCGCAGCTGGTGGGGGGTGGGGGGTTGCATTTGATGGCTTTTGAAGGCTGGCATTTACCAAAGGCCTGGAAAGACTCCTCTGGAGCTGAGGTCTGTCAGAAGCCAGACATGACTTTCCTTTATGCTGCCAGCCTGCTGTATTCTGTTGGCCAGAAAGCTCTTAAATGCTCTGTGAAGATACAATCTGCCGAGGGCACGAAATGGAGCCGCACGTGGAAATCGCAGGCGAAAACACCGAGAATAATTAGAGAGAGAGGAGGGAGAACGAGAGCCCTGGCTCCGCTTGTTTAACATCTCTGCCTTTCATTCAAGGTGAAGTTCAATTACGCTTATGATTTCCACTAAGGAAGCAAGCATTTAATCACATTAACTTCAGCTGCACGAGTAAGTAATCGGGTTCCTTCCAGCCCCGAGTGCGGGGCGAGCGCTGGACTAACCGAGCTCCTCTCTCGAGCGAGCCCCTGGCAGCGTAATAGGGATGAACCAGCTCCTTCCTTCATTAGAGCTTGCTTCGGGTCACTTCTTGATACTGGATCCAAGTTGTGTGAATGCCACACTCTTCTGTAAGGACCAAGTTAACCCCGTCTGTGCCTTCCCATTTATGAGCCCCAAGTGACCCTCTCCACCCCTAATGGGTCCGAGAAGTCGGACATTGAAAACAGAATATGCACACACAATAACACACACACACACACACACACACTCTCTCCCTCTACAATCTGCAACCTTGCAGGCTACCAAGGAACACTTCTCAATCATTTTACTCCACGTTATGACCGTCTGAGGCGTCTTACGGTTTTCCAGAGGACGTGCAGCCCTCCTCCTAGGCTGTGGTCTCCCCCATGACAGCCACCACGTGTCCTGTTACGCCCGCCGTGCTCATGTCCTGTTGAAGACCAGCGGTCCTGACGTCCCGAGGCCTGAGGTTCGATTCCCAGCTCCGCCATTTCGAGTCGTGCAAGCTCAGCCAGCGCAGACAGCTTTGGGGCCGTCTCCTGACACACAAGCGAGGAAACATGTGTCGTCCTCACACTGCGGCGTTCTTGTGACAGATTCTGCGAACCCTACAGTACGGGTGTCCTCACGTCTAATCACAAACGCAACGCTAGACTTTAAGAGGTTACATTTGCCACAAATGATCGCTTTCTCCAAGATTTCGGGATTTTGAATTTGTTTCTGAACTCCCTTGTAAGTCTTCACCCAGGAATCGTCATGCCCGTCAGCTCTCTGTCATCTGCACATTGACTCCAGGGCAGGCCGTGGGATGTCCTCACGTAGATTAAAGACGTGGCCAGCGCACGTCTGCACTGCGTGTGGACCGCGCTGTGTCCCGGGAGCCCAGAGATGAGAAGACACATCCTTTCGATCAACGAGCACGTGGTCTGCATGGGGAGGGAGCCCCGGGATAGGTGATGGTAACAGAACACGAGGCTTTACCAGAAGCCCGAGTGCAGTGTTCGGGGGCGGGAGGGCGCCGTCATCAGCTTCCCGCTGGTTTAGGGGAGGAGCCGCTTCCCCTCGTTCTCCAGTTTGCATCCGAGCGCAGGTGTCCACTCTCCCAACACTTTCCTTTCCTTCCCGTGACCAGGGCCGACGGCAATCACTGAGCTCGCCAGGCACGTGCCCCACACACCACAGGCTCTCCTTCCTTCGCCGTCTTTGTGCCCCCGCCCTGTCGGCCGGCGCGACACTTCGGGCACTTCACCTGACATTTACAGCTTCACCTGTGGCAAGCTTTAGAATGTGGGGTCCCAGATTTAACACACACACACAAACTTAACCCAAACTCGACACAGATACAGGCACATGTACATACATGCACGTGCCCCGGATTCTCACATGTTCATAAACACACTCTGGTAATACCCTCCATTCACTTATTTAAATTACAGGGTCATGATCTAGGTAAAGATGGTGTGTTTTATTAAATACACACGTATCTGTATTCACCACAGAAATAATAATACACGTACGTGCTTATACAAGACAGAAGCATCAATCAGCTTGCCTCCCGTGTGCACACGCCCCGGCCGGGGACCGAACCGCAAGTGATCCCGCGACCTTTTTGGTTTACGGGGCGACGCCCAACCCGTGGAGCCACGGCGGCCAGGGCCGACCCTTATTTCTTTTTGAACTCTAGCCACCCTAAGAAGAACAAGAAGTTCTTTGCTGAAAACAAATACCCAAACAAGATACTCGTCAAAAGTACAGGACACAGTTTCCGGCACGGTAAAGTGGATGAGGAAAAGCAATGGCACAAAATAAAACTCTCTCAGTGACTTAAAACTTTCTGAAAGTCTCTGCGTCCACGAAATGGAAACATTGAATAAGGCAAAGATCGCCCAGAGAGCCACACTAACCAGCTGCCAGCCTAAGCTGCAGGGCAAGCCTGGACTCACACTGTCCTCGTGGGAAACGGTCGCCCTCGCCGCGTTACTCAGACACGGTCTCACTCTTCCCATTTGTTCCCTTTCAAGCCCCTGTCGACATCAGCCAGTCTCACGACAGCTGTTTGAGAGGGCCAGGAGGACCGCCCGAGTTCAAACACAACAGGGGCAGGTTCAGCTCCCCTTGCCCAACAGGCTTCTGGGCACCAGAGTAGCCTGGAGGTGTACCAGAATGTCTTCCAGAAGGTTCTGAATGCACCAGACTTTTTCAGAACAATGAGCACTCAGTGCCTTATCCACACACGGCATTTTCTTTCCCCTCTTTGTTCTGCAATAACAAGAAAATGTAGAAGGGATTTTGTTTCTATCAGATTCTTAGCAGAGTCTGTTTTTTTTTTAATCTATTCAGTATTAATTGAGAAAATGTCAGTTGGAACATTCCCTTTCAAATGTAGCTACAACTACTTTATTTCTGAGAACAGAAGTCTTTTTTTTTTGCCTAGGTTACAGCACAGTCACACCCAAAACTAAAGGCGGCAGCTGCAGATCAAAGTTCTCATTCAGTGATGTCACACTGACTGGTCTAAAAAGGTGCATTCACCTTATTCAGCTTCGTCTCCTGAAATAAAGCGTGACAAAACCCAGTCTGAAATACGAAATCAACACAAGTTCACTGTCAAAAAAGTTAGAGATTTAAAGAGACAACAGTCACGTGTACTCCTGCCATGTGGAAGCGACCGCCGTTCAGCCTCCAGAGGGTGACCCTGCGGCCCCTCTGCCCCGGTCCCCAGCCACTCCGTGCGGAGGTTGTGGTTCCGCACGGTGGCTCTCGCTTCCTGCCCCGGACGCCTCCAAGACACAGCCACGCTCGTGGGATGTGACACGTTCTGTCCCTTCATTGCTGCCCTACACGGCTAGTGTGCCTGTGCACACGCCAGTGTGGAGGTTATTACCACGGCTACTGTGCCTGTGCACATGCCAGTGTGGAGGTTATTACCACAGCTACTGTGCCTGTGCACATGCCAGTGTGGAGGTTATTACCACAGCTACTGTGCCTGTGCACACGCCAGTGTGGAGGTTGTTACCACAGCTAGTGTGTCTGTGCACACGCCAGTGTGGAGGTTATTACCACGGCTACTGCACCGCCTCCTCAGCCGCCGCCCCTGCGCCAACAGCCTGGGACCCCTTCCCTGGACAGTGGCAAAGCCTCCCAGCTGGACCCTTCGCTTTAGCTTCTGGGCCCTAATGTCTGTCTCACAACAGCCGAAAACAATGTTCTTCACGTATAGGGTCCGACCCAAATAACGCCCGTTTTACCACAGAGCCTTTTATCACAAAACCATAAGCATGTCACTCTGTGACATACCCGTGTCCCACTCAAGCTCACCGTAGGACATGTTAGGTGACATGTTCAAACTAAAACTATGAGTGATCACACCCATGTTGCGCCCCAGCCAACCACACTCCAGCAGGCCTGCCTTCTGCCGGGCCCTGTGTGTTGGATCCTTGTCCAAAGCCTTCCTGTGCTTTCATATCGAAAGGCTGCACACACAAACAAAGCACAGACCGCACACTAAAGCGCAACTCTGACCCACAACCCCCAGCACCTGGGGAGCCCAGCCACGCCTGTGCGGCGGTCAGCCCCAAGGGCAGGGCTCAGTCAGTAACTGGCAGCTTCCTTCATTCCTGTCTTCACTTTCAGCCTGAGACCCTCCAGTCGCAGGGGCTGCTCCCCCAGCCAGCAGCCTGCACTTGGGGCCGGGGCAGGGAGGGGGAGGATTGCGGGGGGAGGCCTGAGGCCCCCTCTACTCCACTGGAAAGCTTCCTCCCTACTCTGCCCGCCTTTGAGTCTCTGCCAGAGTCGAGATTGATGGTGGCTGACTCCCTGGCGGTGGCAAACCGGAACATACCTCTTGCTTGTTGCAATCCCATTGGGTGGTCTTTGTTTCCACAGCACCTTCCTCTAAGTAAATGCCAAGTCCTTCCAGTGGCCCTGGAAGCTCCGGGAGATGTGCCCACCAGCCACCCTTCCCTGCACACTTCCCCGGTCCCGGCCCTCTCCCCCTCACCCACTTTGCTCCGACCACCCAGCGCACTCCTGCCTGCTCCTGGCACCCACCTGGCACCGCCTGGCCTGAGGCCCTTTCCATGGGTGCAGCCCCTTGCCTGGAATTCTCTGTTACTCACATAGATGCGGCTCTATCAGAGGTCTTCCTTCCTCCCTTCCTTCCTTCCTTCCTTCCTTCCTTCCTTCCTTCCTTCCTTCCTTCCTGTCAGAGGGCCTGATGTGTGAGTAATTAGTTGTAGGATCTCACATCCACACGTTTCTTAGCCCTGCCATTTTTGAGGGGCTACATCAGTGTGAGTCCCAGGAAAAAACAGGCATCGCACTCAACACGAACAGTGCAAAAAGAATTTTAAAACACCACGTACAGAGGTGAGGGGAAGGATGGGGAAGCCCTGGGCACAGCCCAGGGTCCACAGTCAGTGTCCACGGCCACCGCTGGGTCTGAGGGGAAAGAGCCTGGTGTCCGACGGGCACCGTAACCTTCCCCTGGGGGTACAGCTCACTCGGGCCCTCGGGGGCAAGGAGGATGAATGCCAGCCTTTCTCCACTCTAGTCCAGCTCCAGAGTCCTGCCGGGCCCCCCTTGGCTGGCCCAACGGAAGCCAGATCACGGGGAGCCCTGTGATGTGGTTCCCATTAGCCCGACCCAGGGACTAGGCGGGTGGAGAAGGGCTGGCCCTCAGCACTCCAGTGGCCCTTCCCAGCCATCCGCAGCAGCGTGGCTGACCATCGTGAAAACAGCCGTGGAGCGTCTTCTGTGTGCGTGAGGCCGCCAGTGACCCCAACTCGCAGGCAAACACCAAAGCACCTGTTCGGGGTTATCGTGCCAAAGTGTTGAGCTGAGTGTTCCGCTGAACTAAACGTTGTTTCACATCGAACGGAGTTTGTTCACTCTTTCTGCCGTTTCTATTATTTCGTGTGCCTTTCAGACACCTTCAGAATGAATCACGGTCTTACTACACTAACAGAACGCCGTGGACCGTGCGTGATTGTGCCTCCTGCGGAGGCAGAGGGTGCCAGGAGTGGGCCTCTTCCTTACGGCTGGTAAACAAGTTTGTGGGTTCTAAAGGAACTGCTACTTAAAAGCAAACAAACAAGCAAGGAAACCAGTGTTGAATGGTGCACTGTCATGTTTTAGTCATTCAAACGGAGCACGTTCGGGGTAAAAAGAACAGATCTAGTCGATCCAACAAGATCTGGGCTTTCACCCTGACTCACCAGAGAGAGTCCCTGAGAAACAGCTCAAATCTGTGAGTCAGAGTTTCTCCGTCTGTAAAGTAAGAGGCGGCACGAAGTGACCTCTGAGGTCTCTTCCCACTCTAAAATGTGACGACTCGGCTGAGTGGTGTGGCTTCGTGCCCGGAGAACAAAGCTGGGTTCGAAGGACGTGGGCCGGCAGCACCTACTAACAGGGAAGAAGACGACTTCTGGAGGGAGAAGCAGGGCTGGGTTTTATCTCTCGGTGAGGAACCCACCAGCCCGGGCCCGCGTACGTTCTACTGACACCTGCCTCCCCTCTCCCCCTGGCACGGACTGACCCTGAAAGACTGTGCCAGGGGGAGAGTCCAGTCTTATGGAAGCTTTGGTTTGCAGGGGCTGTTTCCGAGATAAGAAGCTCAGACACAAGTAACACGGCTGTGATTGTGTTCTCTCCTTAGAATCCACTGTGTTTATTCCGCAGTCTGAATACTCCGTCCAGGAGGACGTCGGCGAGCTGTTGATCCCCGTCAGGAGGAGCGGGGACGCGAGCCAGGAGCTGATGGTGGTCTGTTACACCCAGCAAGGTAGCGCGAAACGCGCCCCACCCAGGTTGTCAGTAAGCCTCTTTAACTGTGACGCACGCAGCTTCCTGCCACGAGCAGAGCATCTTGTTCCATAATTTTCATGAGAAAGAGTAAAAGCGGGGAAGAAATATCTGGCCCACTCGGTTGCTCGCTCTAGTATCAAACGCGTTGGGGGCCACATGAACTTGAAGCCCCCCTGCCCCCCAAGGCCGCTCAGGTCGAAGGGAGTCCTCCTTTTAAAATAAAGGAAAACAAAACAAAAAGTGTCAAAGAAATGCCGACCCGAGGGAAGAAACTGATGGTAAGCTTATCAGAAATTCATTTCCATCTGGTTTCAGAATAGTCGTTTGGCTGATGGGCAAGCACCCTCTGAAAGCTGACTTGACATGATAGAAAATTAAAATTAATACACAATGTTCATTAATCAAGTAGACTTCCCAAGAATGCCAAAGAAAAGGCCATTTATGCTGTCAGTGTCTGAGCGGATCCTCTTCAAACCCCCTGTCCGTGTGTGTGCATCGGTCACAGGGGAGACCTCAGGGTGTCCGGCCTCCGCGTGGGGTCCCAGAGCAAGGAGTTTAACTTGCTTCCGCCCCGATCACCAGATGCATGAAGCCCAGCCACAGAGAGCAGAGCGGTTGAGAGGGTCCATGAGGCAGGAACGGCCGGCAGGCCACCTGCACGCAGCGAGCATTGAGTGGGGGGCTATTGTTTCGTTTCACTGGGCTATGCTAAGAGACCACTGGCCGGAAGTAGGGAAAACATTTGAGCCCTGTCTGGTCTGGCTCAGTGGATTGAGTGCCAGCCTGCGAACCAAAGGGTCTCTGGTTCAATTCCCAGTCAGGGCACAGGCCTGGGTTGTGTGCCAGAACCCCAGTAGGGGGCGTGTGAGAGGCAACTTTCTCTCCCTCTCTTTCTCCCTCCCTTCCCTTCTGTCTAAAAATAAAATAAGTAGAATCTTTTTTAAGGAAAGGAAACATCTGAAGTGGACTATTTGTCCCAGGTTTGAGACCATGGTGAGGCTGACCTGTGGTGCCAGGCCAGTGACCAGGCACAGTGCCCAGGCATGCTCACAGACAGTGACTCACCGTCACAATGCCGTGTGTGGATGCTGTCTCTAGAAACGGCCTTGCGACCGGGTCTGTGTAAAACACTGTCGCCCTCTCTCTGCGTCCAGGCTCGGCGAGCGGCACCGTGCCCACCTCGGTGCTGTCCTACTCCGATTACATCTCGAGGCCCGAGGACCACACCAGCATCATCCGCTTTGACAAGGACGAGCGGGAGAAAACGTGCCGGGTCGTCATCATCGATGACTCCCTGTATGAAGAGGAGGAGACCTTCCAGGTCCTTCTGAGCATGCCCATGGGCGGGAGGATTGGGTCCGAGTTCCCAGGGGCCCAGGTGACGATTGTCCCCGACAAAGACGACGGTAAGTACCAGTTCACCTGTCTGTTGTGCACCCAAAAAGTGTGGTGGGGGGGGGGGGACTGCGAAGACATTTGAGACGTCAGCCAGGTCATTGAAACCTATTCGGAAGGAGACAAGCTAAGTACAGAAAGGGTGCAAGAACAACTTCTTTCCACAGCATGAACCGGTGAAGAGGAGACAGGAGATAGAGTGGTGTGGTCCTTCTGTGAATCGGACATGGAATGGGTGAAGGCTTTAACAGGCAGAGAGAGCAGGGCACGGCATTCCGGGGTCGCAGGACTCAGGAGCGCGAGGCTGGCTTCCGGGAGCCGCGGGCAAACCAGTCTGGCCAGGTTGTCTTTTCTAAGAAAGACTGAGAGCCTGGCCTTTTGGACCGGGCGTTAGGAGACCCGGGCTGTAGGTCCACTTTTGCTGCTTTCTAGTCAAGGTCTCTTGCCCGACCCTTTCTCCCTGGCTTGCTCTCTTCACCTGAAACAGGAGTCTGTTATTACCCGATTGCCTACCGTACAGAATTCTTCAAGGAGCTAAGAGAGAGGGAGAGTGCTTCTTTATTTCCCTGGGACTATATTAGCTTTGGGTGTGGGATGGACCAGGTGCTTTCTCAAAATGACCCTTCAACTCCCCAAACTTTCGTGTGCTTTGGGTGGGTCCACCTCCCAACCAATCCCTTTCTTCCCCAGGCTAGACGGACAGGCCTCTTTGGTCCAGCACCGCCCCCTGTGCCATTTCAACTTTGGCGGAGCACGTGTCTGCCTTCCCCCTGCACACCCACAACTGGGACCGGGGTGGGGAGGGCCAGCCTCTTGGAGAAACGCTGTGGTGCCCCGGACTGTGAAGCTGTAGCTTCCTAGTGAAGCAAGCAGGCTCCTGCTTCCCAGTTTATTAAACACAACATCTAGTTCCCTTTGCCCCTCTTTTCTAAATACCACCAGGGAATCAGAAAAGCAAATCAGACAAGTTGGTTCTAGGCAGGCTCAGAGAACACAGGTGCCATTCGTGATAGGAGAACCAGTCTCGGGAAAGGACGTTGGAAAAGCTGAGAAATTCTGTGTGAACTTGCTAAGTTCAAACTCCCAGAAGGTGTATGGGGGGCCTGGGCAACAGGTGTCCGTACGTGCAGAAGTGACTAAGCTGGAATCAGACAGAGGTGCGTGCTGCGCCAGATGTCACACAGCTGAGACCAGAAGGATGCTCGAGAACTAGGAGAAAGGGAGGAAGCATGGATTACTGAGCCGTGGAACTTCACACGTACATTCTAGAAAGATCACTAAGAGGGCGTGTTTCTGTGGTCTGGTGCTTCATTTGGACCAAGAGGAGCCTGGCTCTCCTCACATCATTTAGTGAAGGGCCTGGTGGAAGGCGCTGCCCACAAGAGGCGCTGGGGCTGCCCTCTCTTGTCCGTCCTCATGGACCGACGCCAGCCTGCGTTTATTGTGTCTTTTTCATGGCAAGGCCTCCTGCCTCGCTCCCGGGAACACAGGCCTAGAACAGCATCTCATGGGTGTCCAAGGACAAGTGTCGCTCACCTGTCATCACTAAAACCCCGAGAGCAGACCGCTGACATTTATGGGAACCTCCAGGTCTCAGACCCGCACAAATTCCACGGGAGCAGTAAAAATCACAGAAACCTGAGAAGCCCTGCTCACATACTGGACTTCAGGGTTTGTAAGCTTGAGATTACTGAGATGTGCTACGATAAAGATAAAATGCGTAGGAGCCGGAATTGTTAGAAAAGACCCCTTAATAAGCATTATTATTAGCCTCATGCATTCCTAATTACTGGTGGCAGCAGAGGCCCTGAGTGCCCTTCCACTGGCGTCAGGAAGCACGGAGGAAACGGTGACAAACCCAAAGCTGCCGGCGGCCAGAACACAGAGCCCTTCGAAAGCTGGACCCGCAGCTCCAGGACGTGAGCAGAGGCCAGAGTCTCGGAAACACGGCAACGGACTCGGAGGGGTGACCCTTCAGTGAGTCTCGGCAACGCACCGTCTGCTGTGGAGAACACGGACTTCCTGAAATCCCTCACGACACAGACGCCAGCCTCTCCTTTTACGGCACCAGAACTTAAAAAAGCCGAGACAAAGTCTGGAGCACAGGCTCCGTCTCCTGACACGCGGCTGTACCGACTGGTCGGCGTAGGAGCGTGAACCCTAACTCGTTTTCTTTGCCCGGGGACCTGCGGTCACAGGACACAGGTGGGCTCAGCGCTGTCCCTCGTCCTCACAGAAGCCAAACTCCGAATCTCTTTTTCCCCCTTCACTCCTAGCTTACACATTATACACGCGCCGTTTTGTAATTGGCCTTAAATCTGCTTTTGCAAGATGTGAAGGGCCTTGCTGCTGACCTACAGAGATGCAAGGTTGCCGGGCGGCGGATACAAGTAACAGCATTTGATGGAACCAGCGAACCTCTTCACTGCTTCTTCTAACACTTACAGCAGTAACATCTCCTGGGATTATGAAATGTAGCCAACACTGAAGCCGCCTCCTTTCTCCAGGCCATTTGTAACAATTTGAAGCACTTAAAAATAGAGACAAAACTTCCCTTTTGCACTTCTCGGGAAATAAAGCCTGTGCGTCATCCTTTCTCTGAGAGGTCGATCTTGATCCTGCGGTGCTGGAACAGACGTGGGAAACAAACGCTTGGTGCCCAGACATGCGTTCATTGGAAATACTTACAGAGCGTCTCTGGTGGGCCAGACGGGGTGCCGTGTGGGGGTAAAACAGACCCAGGACTCGCCCGCCCTCATGTCTCCTGTTTGCGCGTATTCCGGCTGCACGGAGCGCCCCAGTCGTGCCCCTGCTGCGGGGCGAGCGCTGGCAGAGGCGCTAAAGACACCGTGGCGAACAGGAGGGCCCGATCTCCGGACGCCTTCCCAAGGAAACAGGCGAACAGATCCATATTGGCCAGGGACAGACCCCTCCCTAGGCAGTGGGCGCTTTCAAAGGGGTGCCCTGTGTGGCCCGGGTCCCAGGGAGGCCCAGTCCCAGCAAAGAACCAAGCACACCAAGTCACGGGAGCTGGCTGTGCACAGCCTGCTGGGCACTGTCACACGTGCCCGCGGCCTGTGACAATCCCTCCATTGTGGAAATGGCTGGGAGAGTGCCGAGCACAGGCCTTGTGAGGGAAACAGCTTGCTTTTCCCACTGCTGGGGCTGGATGTGTGGGCCCCCACTCCCCCAAGGGTGTTCCCCGAACCGCCTGTTTCACGGCCCAGGAAGCCCGGCACAAAGAGAAAGCCCTGTGGTCAGGATGCCAACAAGCAGCTCATTCTATTCTGCTGCTGCTGCTTTTTCAAAGAATCACACCTACTCGGAGGGATCGTTTTCAGGGCCACAAAGCCATCGGGTTCTCCCCGTTCTTAGGCTGCAAGGTGATCCCGTAAACGGGAGATAAGATTGTGAACAGGGCAGGTGCTGGCCGGGAGGGCTTGGACGGGTGACAGCTCAGCTCCCCAGAGAAGCACATCCAGCCACCAAACAGTGGAATACGACAGCAAGGTGGTCCCCACAGCAGACCCTGTCAGGAGTAAAGAATGTTTTAAAGGTTTCAACAGGAGTGGAGAAGCTTTCTGCTCTGTAATTAACATTTTTCTTTTCTTAATTGCATTTTATTGATTATGTTATTCGTTGTCCTGATTTTCCCCCTTTGCCCCCCTCCACCCAGCACCCCCACTCCCTCAGGCAATGCCCCCACCTTTGTTCATGTGCATGGGTCGTGCATGTAAGTGCTTTGGCCGCCCCATGTCCTGCACTGCACTTGCACCCCCATGGCTGTTCTGTAACTACCACCTGCACCTCTTAATCCCCTCACCTCTTCACCCATGCCCCACATCCCCCTCCCATCTCTTTGTCTTTAACTTTTGGCATTTTAATTGTGATGTGTCTTGGTGTGGTCCTCTTTGCGTCCGTCTGGTGTGGGACTCTCTGTGCTTCCTGGACTTGTGTGTCTCTTTCCTTCACCAAATTCAGGAAGTTCTCTTTCGTTATTTTTTCAAATAGATTTCCAGTTTTTTTCTCTTTCTCTTCTCCTTCTGGCCCCCCTATGATGTGAATGTTGGAACGCTTGAAGTTGTCCCACAGGCTGCTTACACTAGCCTCATTGTTTTCTTTTTTTCTTTTTTATTCTTGTTATTCTCTGGTTGTTTTCTGCTTCCTTATGTTCCAAATCACTGATCTGATTCTCAGCTTCATCCACTCTACTGTTGTCTCCCTGTACATTGTTCTTTATTCAGTTAGTGTATCCTTCATTTCTGACTCGGTCTTTTTTATGCTGCTGAGGTCTCACTAAGTTCCTTGAGCATCCTTATAACCAGTGTTTTGAACTCCGCATCTAATAGATTGCTTATCTTCATTTCATTTTACTCTTTTTCTGGAGTTTTAATCTGTTCTTTCATTTGGGCAATGTTTCTCTCCTCATTTTGGCAGCCTCCCTGTGTTTGTTTCTGTGTATTAGGCAGAGCTGCTTTGCCTCCGTGTCTTGGTGGTGTGACCTAACGTCGTAGGTGTCCTGTTGGGACCAGTAGCACAGCCTCTTCTGTCACCCAAGCTGCGTACTCCAGGTGTATCCTTTGTGTGAGCTGAGCACACCCTCCTCTTGTAGTTGAGATTTGACTGCTGTTGGAAGATCAGTGGGAGGGATTTACCCAGGCCAGTCAGCTGCAAGGACTGGCCTTGACCTCTGACCACAGACCTCCGCCCTCTGTGGAGGATCAGCTGTGCAGGGGCAGGTGGTGGTGCTCCGACGTGATCTGTAGCTGTCTACTGGGTGTACTGACCCTGGAATTTCCCAGGTGCTGCAGGCCAAGGCCAGTCCCCACCTGTGTTTTTCCTGGGACACCCTGCCTGAGCTGTAAAGCAATCTGAGATGGCTGCTACGTGTGCTGGGCTTGGACATTCCCAGGAGGAGCTGTGAATCTTGGCTGGCTGGGTGGCTGCTGCTGCCAGTGCTGGGCCTGGGGCTCACTGAGGCCAGCGGCTGCTTGTTTGAGAGGGTTTAGGAAGCAGTGAAGCAAGAGCCAAAACCAGCCATTCATACGGAAAAGCAGCTTGGGTGGGGCCCTAAGCTGGGTGGGGTGGAGTCTTTGGGTCTATGACAACATCGCCTCCCTCAGAAGGTTGTGAGGATCATGTACAAGTGAAGGCGCACTGTGTGCTACATGCCCAGAACAGTCCGGGCACACTGAAAACACTCCGTGAGTGTTTGCTATTATCACATGACCATGCCGTGCTTACCATCATACTTATTTCACGTAACAGCACATCATCAAAAGTGTTTCATGTCAGGACATGTAAACCTTGCTCATTCTTCTGACGGCTACGTAGCGTCCACAGTGCGGCTCTAACGTCCCTAATAACCCCCCTGCAGGAGCATGTCGTTTTTCCAGATCTTTTTTATCAAACAATTCCTGTAGTAAATACTCTTTTTAGGATACAAGATATCACTTATTGGCCTGGTGTTTATTATTGCACCCAGTTTTAGATGTAACAAAATACAGGGTCCAACAGAAGTAACGCCTGCTGCAGTGTGGCTGGTCGGTTCATAATATGGCTGTGATGACTTGTAGGTTTAATTTGAACGTGTCACCTAAAATGTCACACGGTGTGCCTGAGTGTGGTGGTGTTATGTTACAGAATGGCATGCTTATGATTTTGTCATAAAGAAGGGCATTATTTGTGCTGGACCCTGGCTATAGCATGATTAGAAAGTATCTGCACGAGATGACACGGAGAGTGATTAGCGTTTATTGGGAACTTGTGACCTGCCAGCCCCTGCCGTGAGCATTCCGCATAGATGCCGTCCTTCAGAGTCTGCAACAGATCTGTGAGGTCTCGTCAGTCTCCCCACCTTTACAGGTAAAGAAGGGCACTCTAGTGCAGCAGGTAACTTGCCCACACCCACACTGCTGGAAAGTGATTCGGGGAGGGGTGTGACTCGGGAAGTCTTATGAAGACGGTCTACTGAATTGTGAGAGGGTGCCGTGGCGGAATTCACTGCGCCGCCGTCGGTAACTAACGCCTGCTGGCCAAGGATAGAGCTGCGGGTGATGTTCCTTAGCAGACCGAATCCACGGCGTGGGGCCCATCCCGAAACAAGGCCCGTTCTGCCCGATCATAAAATAACCCTTCCAGAGTCTCCTGCTAACTTGCCTTTGGAGTCAATATATCAGACTTTTCCATTAACTCACAGAGACCTCAGCCATCTGTCACTATCCCGTAGTTCTGTCTTAAAGAAAAGGAAAATGTTTGTTATTCACGGTAGAGAGGACACAAGTACTCTGGTCCCTAACAGGGCGTTTAGCACACGGGACAGGGAAGCAGGCATTGAGGCCACTCCCCCCCCACTTTGTTGTCTCAGATGATACTGTTTGGAGTTGGAACAAAAGACAAAAGCAGTTTCAAGAAACACTCTTCTATAGGAGGCTGGGTCCGAAACAATTTTCGTGGGACAAAGAACATTCTCACAACCTCCTTCAAACGCTATTGGAGAGTGAACAACTAATGATTGTTTAACGTTTTTCTTTTTATTAAAAAATGTAAAACTTGCATTGGCCCTGAAAAAAGAGAAAAGCAGAGTTTGGGGGTGAAACTGACAGCAGACCCTCTCATAACCTTATGTTTTTGCAGAAAGGCTCCCCGTGGGTTCTCAGCTGACACCTCAGGAAGACGCCGTCCCTAAATTCACATTATTCCGGGCTTGTACCGACTTCTCCTCATTCTCTCAGAAAATTGTAGTTGTCGAGAAAAACAAATGTCGGAGCATGCCTTTAGTCTGATGTGTACTCTTAAACTTTTCGCTTAAGTACACACTTGAAGTTTATTTTTCCAGCAAGAATTCTGGAAATACTTCCTAAAGACTATGCATGAGGTCACTGGTGTATTTAAAGTATTTCTTGGAAGAAAAGTAGGGACAGGCCCCGTCAAAATTATTTAAAACTAATTTTTTAAAGAGAGAAGGAAGTTCACCAGGGTTTTTTCTTTCTTTCTTTTCTTTTCCTATTTACAAAAATATTGGGGGGAAATGTTAAATGCATAGCAAATTAAATGTATGTAGGAAATATACAGCAAAGGAGGTAAATATTTTTTATCAACATTTTCCTGTAATCTTGTCAATTTTTGCTTTATATATTTCTGTACAATTTCAAGGTTATAATCGTGGTGGACTGTCCTTTTGTGTTACATAAAGTTCATGTTTTTTAATGATTTTGCTTTAAATTATATTCGGACTTGGTTGTTACCCGTGTCGCTACCACCTTGTTTTATCTCTCTTGGCCTAATCTGTATTTCATACATCCTTATACTTTTCATATTTTCTTGGCCTTTTTTTATGTTGTTTATTTTTTAATCCAATTTAACACTTTTTTAAAATAAGAAAGTTAACCCATTTACTTTTTTTCTAATTACAGTGATACTTTGGGGCTTTTTACATGAAGTTTCTTTGTGCAGATTTTTTCTTGACTCATTTTTCTCCTTCATGGCTTCCTGGCACGTCAGAAAAGTTTTCTGTATCCTCCGTTGTGTTTACTTGCTGCTGCCTTCTCTCCTTTTCGCGGCAACAGCCACAGATCCCACAAAGGGACTGTCCTGCCTGTCTGACCGAGTTTGCGCTGGTGAACGGGACAAAGACATAGACATGGCGACATAGTTCAGACGCCCCTTGAACCCCAGGCGTGACCGGCTCACGGCTGTCGTCAGGTTTTTGTTTCCGCGTTCAGCTGAGACTCTCAGTTGTGATTATCCGTGCCCGTCGTCAGCGCTCGGATTGGATAGCACGTTTTACTGGTTGCTCCACAAAGCTGCCTGCGTCCACGGTGCTTCCCTTTGACTTCCCTTTCTTTCCGTGCCTCCAACAAGCTCCGGGCGGACGAAGCCCCCTCGTCCGTGGTGCCCAAGCCCGTCTGTCTGTCTTCACCTTCACCCCAGAATTCCGTTTCTGTCCAGTGTCTGTGACTCGGGTGTCGACTCCCCGCCTGACCGCAGCCTTGGACACCTGGGGCTGCACGCAGCGCTGTGATTGGTTACCTCATTTCACAGAGGCCTTCACCTGGTGGTGGTGTAGCTCTGCCTGTCCTTGTCGAGCACGTTAGCAATGAAGGGGGAAGCCCTCAAAGCTGTGACAAAGAAGTGGCAGGTCACCTTTAACCCTTTCATCTACCACTGCCACTGGGAAACCAGGCGGGGAGTGTGAGATCGGAAATCACAAGGCCGCCCTTAACCAGCCACAGAGAGAAAGGAAAGGATGGGGGGGAGGGGGGAGGAAAGGAGGAAGAAACCCCGTGATTGCCGGGAGTTTCATCTTATGAACGCTCCGGAATTGAACTCTCCTGTGCTCTTGGGGCTTGTCTCCGGCCGTGCCCGTGCGCTGACGATGGGCAGCACACACTCTGTGTCTGAGTCTGTACACTTACGTTAATGTTTCTCTCTGATAAACCCCCACGTGTGGGATTGCTGGGCGAAAATCTCATCCTTTAAACTCTTGGGAAGACCCTGTGCGGTGACTCCTGTCTTGCCTTAGGTGAGGTCAGGTCGCTTAGTGAAGGGCTCGGGCTTTAAGCAGGTGTGACGCTTGGTCCACCTGTCCCCTGCTGCAATTTTGAACAAGTTTCTCAACCTTCGTTTTCACTTCCCTTTTCTGTGAAAGTGAGATCAGTGTAGCACACACCTCTGTCGTAGGGTGGTTGTGAGGGTCGAACAAAGGGACTGATTTCGAGACAGTCAGTGCGGTGTGGGACGATCGGTCATTACTTACTGAAGACGCGGAGAGGGGCGGAAGCGACGGGCAGTCCGCTGACGCCCGCAGACATTTGTCACGGCACGGATGCTGTGTACTCATGGGCTCGGCTTCATGGGCCATATCTGGACCGTCTCAGTTTGCTTTGAACCAAAAACGCCTCTAAAAAGTACAGCCTATTTAAAAGAAAGAACGAAAAGGAAGCCCTTGGTCCCTGGGGGCACCTCCCCCCAAAGTGTGATTTCGAAACCTGGAGAAGCGGAGCATTCTTACATGATTCTCCCGCCTCCGAAGGGAAGCCCCTGGAGGGAAAGCATTGACACAGAGAAAGACAGAGCCCTGCCCCCAGAGCTTATTGTGACTCAGCCCCCTCTCCCCCTCTCTCCTGTGGGACTTGCCCCAGGCTCAAAGGGCCACCCCACCGCCCCTCTCCTGCAGAGGCAGCCACCAGGCCACTCCTCCTGAGGCCCCTGATGCTGAGAGAGTCCTTTTCTAAGTCACCCGTAGAGACGCATCTGTTCTGTGTACTCACTCTGGCTGATAATGCTCTTTTACTTGTTGGTCATTCTGTCTACAATGGTGGATTGGGCTAATGTTGGGGAAACCCCAGGGAACAAAGGAGCCCTACTGCCTCCCGAGGGCCCAGAGGAGGGTTACAAGCGTGCAGTGACCCTGGAGAGAGGGGTGCCTTCCACTGGGAAGGCAGGTGCCCCCTAGCAAAAGTGACTTCTCAACAGAAGCCAGAAAGGAGCCGGTGTTATCCAGGTGGCCGGGAGGGAAGGCGTGCTCCAAACAATGGCTGTGGCATAGCAATGATGGGAAGGGACACACTGAAGACGTTTGGGACCCTGGGTTGTTCCTGGGTAGGAACGGGCGAACCTGAGATTTCAAAGGAAAGCTGAGACCAGGTGTTTGAGGGGCTTGTCAGCCACGTTAGGGAGTCTGCGAACAGTGTGGAGAGGGGTGGCAGATTTCAGCGAAGGGAGACCTCTGCTTGGGGGTGTGGCCCCTCCTAGGAGTCTGGTTAGGTGACTGGGGAGAGTTCAGATGGCAGGTGACACTGGCCACATCCAAGTAAGCCGCAGCGAGACAGAGAGACACCAAGGAACTGGGACTAGAGTGTCCTCCCCACACTTGGGGGGCCAGGGAGAGGGTGATGGTTGACCTTGAAGGGCCCAGGACACACGACCGTGGGGCCAGTTCTCAAGATCCAGAGCTCAGAAGAGAGGTTGGAGTTGCAGGTGCTTTGAGGCAGTTCCTTTGGATGATTTTCAGCCCCGAACCAAAACCCAGCCTACGAGCTTTTATTTTGCTCAGTTCTTTGCACACAGGGCGGTGGGGGCCACACAGCTTCCTGGAGGGGCCACTGCGCATGTGAGTGAATAAGATCCCGCTCCAGGCGCCTGTTGGGGCTGTGCCCCTGCCCCTTTCACCCCCGGAGACAGGCCACAGCTGCAATCACCAACCCAGCCGCCCCAGGTGCAGCAAAACATGACGCAGTCAGCCACTTCCCTCCGGGGGACATGCAGTGGCCTCCCCTGGGTCTCTGTGGCAGGTGCACACCCTCCCCTCACCAAGATTCCTCTTCGGCATCATCCGAGAGAAACCCGCGTGGCCCCAGACGCAGTGTTTGCGATGCCAGTGGCTCCGGTGTCTTCTTCCCTGGCCAGTGCCTTTCTCTGTGCCCTTGTGACAGGTGCACAGCACAGAGGACACAGACGGGCCAGCGTTCGGCCCGCTGTGAATGTCACACTCTCGCGCTAGCCAGCGGAGCATCTCCCTTGCGCCACCCTGGCCGCGGCTTCCGTCCCTGGGCCCTGGTCAGGGCCTTACAAGAAACCAGTCGACGTTTCTCTCTCCCCTCCCCCTCCCCCTCTCTCTAAAAGCGATGGAAAAATGTCCTCGGGTGAAGATAAAAATAAAGAATCCTCCTGGCACGGCTCACACACTCCTTCGATAGCACTTATCTCTCCTCTGGCGAGGGAATGAGCGGTCGCTCTGGAATGTCACGGTGGGGAGGGGGGAGAGGGGGTGCCGGGGAGAGTGCGAGGACTTGGGGGGAGGAGTGTGGGCTGCGGCATTCGTGGGGAGTTTTTCGTCGTTCTCTCATTCCAGATGATAATGTTCAGCCACGGACTGTGTGCCCGATCAGACCGAGAATTTACAAAGCCCAATGTGTGTTTAAGATCTCATTACAGAATCCGACGGGCTTTTTCTAATTTACTTTACGTTGTAATGTGGGTATTTCCAAAACTCACTAGACAAAGGTCTACAATTTACTTAGCCGTACACCAAGCTCCTAGACAAAAACAAACACAAGTATTCTCAAAGAGAGACGTGTTAAGATCTGACTCATGAAGTACGATAATTTGCCACAACAAGCAGTTCGCAGGGGTTTGCACGGGTGCCCTTCAGCAGCTGGCGGTCCTCGTGGGCTTACCCTTTCCTTCCCCTCTCTTGCCGAGGGCCAGTTAACAGTTTCCGGGAGCACCGTGCCGTTCATCTGGAAAGGGGGGCTGTGCCGCCGTTCACTGCTTGAAGTGGTTTTAACTCACTCACGTTGCATGAGGTTCTGTCCTAATGGTAACAGGTGCAAACAGTCCTTAAATTCTAGAGATTTTCGATAAGGCGTGGAGAAATTTGAAAACAGTAACAATCGCGCTTTTCAATTCTCGTTCAGGCATACCGAGACCAAGGTGCTGAGGTCTAGCCGTTTCTTCTGGTTTATGGCGTAAGAAACTAGACGGTTGGCAAAATTGTTTTTCTTGTTAAAAAAAATTGTGTTTTAATTTCATCATAGTTAATCACTTTATACTTTAATTGTGGTGATTGCAAGGGATTAATAGGTCATCTTTCCAGTCACGTTGGGTGGGGCACAGATGGGAAGAGAAATCACACAAATAACTTAAATCAAGTGATAAGTTAAAAATTCACTTTAGCCCTGGCTGGTGTGGCTCGGTTGGTTGGAGCATCGTCCTGTAAACCGTCAGGTCGCAGGTTCAATTCCTGGTCAGGGCACAGACCTGGACTGTGGTCCAGTCCCAGTCGGGGCACGTACAGGAGGCAACCAACTGATGTTTCTCTTTCTCCCTCTCTCTAAAATCAATAAGCATGGACTCAGGTGAGGATAAAAAAGTGTGTTAAAAATTCATTTTAAAGAAATATCTCTTCTAATGCCTTCTATGAACTGCTGCAGTGAAATTGAGAGACTGAGGATTAAAACCTCCTTTCCATTCCCCCCCTTTCTTTTTGCTAGAGGGGACGGTGTCCTCATCACCATACACCACCACGGAACTCCTGTCATTTGCCACCTTGCTAGGTGCCACCCCCCATCGCCCCCTCCTTCTCTCCCCAACCCCTGTGACACACACACACACACACACACACACACACACACACACACACACACGTGTGTATAGTGCACCTGTGTCAGATCGTGCACGTTCTATGTTTGGTAACCATTGTCGTCACCCTTTTTCCTGAAGGACAGCTCGAATAACAATTTTTCCAGTATTACATAGGTCTCTTTTCCTTCTTCTTTCCCTTTTTCTGTTTTACTTTGCAGAAATACACAATAGGCTGTAACATAAAAATACCCAGTTTTGTTTCTGGTGGCGACACACTCACTCACGTGGCTCCATCCTGTTCTGCGTGTAGTGTGTGCCAGCAAGGATCAGAGGGATGAGGAAGTGAGAGGTGTCGCCAGTACCCAGAAGAGTCCCCCCTGCATGTCCCAGCGCTGTCCCTGAACTCAGACACCTAATTCGTAGGATGCGCCGTTCACCAGAACTGGGTCCTCAGGCCCCTGTGATGATAATTGTAAGAACCCTTTAAAAGACATGCGGAGGGGCCTGGTTTTGCCCTCCGGTCACAACAAGCATTTCCAGAGCCCCAGCCGCCCGTGTGCCCCCCTTCAGGAGGGGAAAATGTCAGGAATGTGCGGGCTTGTGTCTCAGGTCCACCTGGACCGGGGTTGGTAAGACTACGCCTCGGCTGCTCTCAGACGCTCACGGGTCCCGGCAGCAGCCCCGCTGGAAGGGCGAGGGGTCCAAGGACGCAACAGGCAAACCAATTATGCAAACAAACTTTCCAAGTTGGGTTTGTATCGTGCGGGAGTTGAGGGGGCATTATATGCTTGATATCATGCCCCTCATGTGGAGAAAAAAAAAGGAAACAGAATTTTCCAGTTTTACCAAAGGTGATGCATTGAGGCCGGAAAGTCGAGGGTTCTTGCTCAGCTAGAGCAGTGCACCCAGTGGGTCTCCTCCGTCTGGGGCCGCGAGGGCAGGTTGTGTTTGATGTTGTGGGTTTGGCGATTCAGGGAGGTTACCCAAAACGTGGTGGCCGTCTCTCGAGTGGCCTTAGTTCTGAGGACCACTGATGTGAGCTGCACAGCCCTTCACACTCGGCCCCTCTGAGTCTCGTAAACCCAGACACGGCTGCGTGACACGTCCCCGGTCAACGGGCTGCTCTCCGCACTGTGCAGGCACTCACGCCGTTCATCTTGATCGACGGTTACTGACAAGCTCCCCGTGGGTGAATTGACACTATTTCCGTCACTTCCTGTGAGACTGCAGATGGTCCAAGCCACGTTTTCTTTCAAGTGAGCACACAAAACTCTCTCCATTTTCTGTGTGAGTCAGCTGGCCGCTCCGCCCCCCCCGTCTCACGAGGTGGCCTGCTGGTCAGCAGTGGAGTCGGACAGAAAGTGATGATGAGACCAGTTCTTCACCAAAACTGGAGGGCAGTGCAGTCTATGAAGCAGGCTTAAGACAAATGCAGAGCCCTGGGTGTGAGGTTCTTTCTCTACTGGAACCTCAGTTGTGGAGGACACCCCGAAACCCTGCAGGGGACCGGCAGGCACATCCTGGCTGCCCCAGGTGTCCTGGCCTGGCCATCAACTAGTGCGTTCAGTCCGTTGCCCCAGCCGGCGCTGGCTCCGCAGCGTTTCTGACAGCCCCCAGGTCCCTGGAATGAGGCCCCGTCTAAGGGACAGGGAGACACCGTAGTGCAGAGGGTGTCCAGAGGAAGGACTTTGGGGCCAGGCTCATTGGGTTTCGGCCGTTTGTGTTTTGTTTCCTTGTGGTTCGCCACAGAAACTTCCAAGAAGCCCACGGAGAAGCCCTGTGTCTGGGGACAGACAGCGTAGCCCCTGACGCGGGAAGAGAATGTCCCATTTGGCCTTTCCCCGTCAGTGGCTTTGTCTCCCAGCAGAGGCACTCCGACCTGAGCACTATGCCCTGGGTCAGCCAAAAAGTTCGTAAAGTAAAAGGCACATTTCTCATTTTCTCCAATAACTTTATTGATGAGGATATTTTGAGTAGGTCGGCTGTCTCCCGCGTGGTAGAACATTGATTGTTCTCAATGAATGTCTCGATTGGATCAATATCAGTTTCAACTGGTCTGCGTGACATGGAGCCTCGTCCAGGGAGGAATCTCCAGCACAGGACTTCACAAACCAGTTCTGACACGTTTGATCAGTCACAGCCCCTTCTCCACATGCTGGACAAATCTTTTTTTGCATATCAGTTGTGTGTTTACCTTTCTTGAAATAATAAAGCATAATATGCCAAAAATATTGCATGTTTTCTTCCATCTTCAATATTAAAATGGCTACACAGCAATTTACCAATTTTGATAAGTTTTTTTAATGCACGCTGATACGCCAGCTGTCACAATAAAATCTAACCTTGTTTCAAAGGAACTTAAAGACAACTAAGCTCTGTGAGAGCCATCGTACAGAAAAAACAAACGGGCTTTTTGGGCAACCCGATAACTCTACAGTCTAGACACTTGTCTCACTCAAAGGAGCACAGGCGGCGGGTTAGGGGTGTCAGTGTAACAGCTAACTCTTCTTTGGAATTCCGTCAGCAGAGTTTGAGGCAGAAAAATGAAAATAACAGGAACGGTTTTCGGTTCGTCCTCACAGAGCCCACCTTCCACTTCGGGGACGCCGAGTACTCCGTGGACGAGAGCGCGGGCTGCGTGGAGGTGCAGCTGTGGAGGTCGGGCACCGACCTGTCCAGGGCCTCCGGCGTCACCCTGAGCTCTCAGAAGACGGACCCCCCGTCTGCCAGTGGTGAGCAGTCCCCTGTCACGGCTCTTTTCAATGTGCCGGGGCACAGGACACTCAAAAGCCAGAACGCCTGACACCCGTTAAAGCAGTCCGATGGAACGGGTTTTTTCCTGAAATTATTACTGTGTGGGGGGCAAGTCAAAGCTCTGTTTGTTAGTGAGAAAAACACGCTCCAGGGCCGTGAATCGGAGGCTAAGTCCAACAGACGTTAGTCAGAGGCTCGACTCCGACGCCTGATTTGAACAACTTTGCTCTCTGTGCGTGGCAAAGCTGACATTGCCCCGTATCACGACCTCACACACACAGCGTGCGTCAGGCTGGCCAGCTTCACAAAAGCCCAACGACGTGACGTGCCAAGCAGGTGTGCACCTCTAGCCCAGCCCCTGCCTCGGTTGTACCTCAGTTCAAAAGGCTTCTCCCCACCTTGTTATCAAGCTGCCCCGGCTGGCACATGCCTGCCTCTTATTCTGGAGTCAACGTCTCCAAAAGTTGATGGTAGCGTTTAGGGCAAGCACAGGATAGAAGTTTCCTTTTTTCCCTTCTCAATCACCAACAACACAAACTCCGTCTTGTACGCACATGCACACTCACGGTACATCAGACGTGCCTTACACACTCATCGCACAAAGCAAGCGGGGGCCCTTCCGCTGCAAAAGTCACCCCTAAGTTTTCACTTTTTTAATGCAGTGGAACCAGCATAGTGCTTTGCCTGTTGTCGGTGTCCAATAAACATTGATTCAGTCCAATTAGTTATTTTATAACAGAAAATTCAAATCAAAGAAAGACAGGGATGAGAAAAAGGTGAAGAAGCAGAGCGGGAAAAGCACAAGAAGGACCACAGTGGCTTCAGATACAGGGGTTTTTAAAAGTGCGTTACAGGCGTACAAATACAGCCGCACATTCGGACGTAAAGTGGAGACAAAGTGAGTGTTAGAAGTTACGAAAACAGGAAAGCAAAGACAGTGAACCACCATCCCCCACTCTAAGCCTCTACAGACGTAGCACCTGAAAATCGGAGGAAAGTTTGGTCTTTGACTACGTTAGGCATAAGTGGAGATACCAACACTAGGCACGTGCCCGGTGGTCTGAACACGACGAAGCCAAAGACCAGAGCCCAAATACGTCTTTGAGAAGGACGGATTGGTCCCCGAACGAGGGCGCAGGTGGCTGGAGAGCGGGGACGGGATGCTCGCCTGCAGTGTGCTGCTCTCACCAGCTGCCGCACACCTAAGTAGGACGCTCTCCGGGAGCTCCCAAAAAGAAAGGCAGGTGTTTGGCCACTTTTTCTGCAGAATTTGCAATAATCATGTCTGGTGGATATGCAGACTCTTACACCTGATTCTATTAGCTCCATTTCAGAGACCCAAAATAAAGGTGGAGAACCTGTAAGACACAGAAATCACTAAAACTCAAATAACACAGGGGCCACGGGCAAAACAAAGCTCAGACCCTGATCTTGGATTGACCAGCTCAGTGCCCAACGTAGATACCTGCCTGTTGCCTTTCGTTCAGTGAATGTTCTGTAACATTGTGCTGCGCTTTCTCTTTTAAAAGAATTGTAAAGGTGCCTTCAGAATTGCTGACCCTAATTCTGTGTGGGTTCCGTCAGACCCCAGCTGAATGACGCTCTTGTCACTGTCGTAGCCGGAGCAGACTACGTGGGAATCAGCCGTAACTTGGACTTCGCGCCCGGCGTCAGCGTGCAGACAGTCCGCATCGTCATTCTGGACGACCTGGGACAGCCGGTGCTGGAGGGAGTGGAGAAGTTCGAGCTGGTGCTTCGCATGCCCCTGCACGCCACCATCGGCGAGCCCAGCAAAGCCACCATCTCCATAAATGACTCTGTCTCGGACCGTGAGTGTCTGCTCGTCAGCCATGAGCGGAATGGGTTTATGTAGCTGTCGGGTGAAACACGGAACACAGGCTGCCATGCCTGTGTGTTTCCCAGAGCTGCCGGACCGAGTCTGCGGCCTCAGGAAGAGCTGTGTCAGTGTTCTCTGCCACAGAAGAGTCGGGGGCAGGGAGTGAAGGAGGAGTCGGTAATATTGGAGGTCACCTGCGGTTGAGAACTTCTTTTTTTAAGATTATTTATTTTTAGAGAGAAGTGGAAGGGAGGGAGAAAGAGAGGGAGAGAAACATCAATGTGTGGTTGCCTCTCACACACCCCCAACTGGGGACCTGGCCCGAAACCCAGGCCTGTGCCCTGACTGGGAATCGAACTGGTGACCCTCTGGTTCAAAGGCCAGCACTCAATCTGCTGAGCGACACCAGCCAGGGTGTTTCTAATTAAAAAAGAATCCCCTTGTCACAGACGAGTAGAAGCTCATGGGGCCACACAGACCCTTGGGTGCCTGTGGCCCTTTTCCACGGCTCCACACGAGACACGTCCATCACCTTCTCACACGCAGACACCCTGACATGTCCCGGGGGACAGCCGAGTGCATCGTCCCGAGGCAGCCAGCAGTGGACCCGCGGCCGGCTCTCTAGCACGTCCTCACAAGGGAGTCTGCCTGATCTTCTTTGCGATCACCTTGAGGTGTCTGAGCAGCCTCACCTCCTGTCCAGGTCTCCGTGAGACCTGTGGCATTGATGTGGCGTAGCTGTCCCCCAAATATGTCATACATGTGTAACACACTCACCAACTTTTGAAACATGGTCTGGGGAAACCATGCTTGCAATGCTGGCACAGTACTGAGTGGTATCCACATCAAGAACTTCTGAGCCCTGGCTGGTATTGGCTGGTTGGTTGGAGCTCCATCCCACTGACGGAAAGGCCATGGTTCAAGTCTCGGCCAGGGCACATACCCAGGTTGCAGGTTCAGTCCGCACTCAGGGCACGTATGGGAGGCAGCCAACCGATGTTTCTCTCTCACGTCGATGTCTGTCTGTCTCTCCCTCTCGCTCAAAGCAACGAAAAATGTGCTCAGGTGAGACTAAAAAAAAAAAAATCCTGAGCAGCTTCATGATGAAGCGACACAGACAGAAAAAAATATCTCAAATATCTGCTTTTTTCCCCTTCTTAGCATTGCACTGCCTCCCCCTTCTCCACCAACTGGCAGAGCAAAATTCCAAGTCTAAGGAACTCAAAACGTGTAAAGTTTCGTCTTTGGTTCACAGCCAGAGCAGGGGGCGACTCGGAGACAGCGGGTCCAGGTGCCCTTGCACCTGTTCCGAGGGTCTGCGCGCTGCGTAAACCGTGTCTTCTGCCGCGCGTGTCGTCAGGGAAAGCCTGGTTCCCTCGGTGCCATGTCTGCTTGTGTCCACAGTGCCTAAGATGCAGTTCCAGGAACGGGAATACACCGCCGACGAGAGCGACGGGCAGGTGGTCGCCATGGTGCGCCGGACCGGAGACCTGCGGCACGGCTCCTCGGCGCGCTGCTACTCGCGCCAGGGCTCCGCGCAGGTGATGGCGGACTTCGAAGAGCGTCCCAACACCGACGGCTCCCTCGTCACCTTCCTTCCAGGTGCGGGGAGCTCCAAATTGTTACTGGTGGTTAATATACATCAGGGACGTATAAGTTCTTTTTCTTTTTAAGATTTTATTTTTAGAGAGGGGGGAAGGGAGGGAGAAAGGGAGAGAAACATCCAAGTGTGTTTGCCTCTCTGGCGCCCCCTACTGGGGACCTGGCCCACAACCCAGGCACGTGCCCTGACTGGGAATCCAACCGGAGACCCTTTGGTTCCCAGGCTGGTGCTCAATCCACCGCGCCACACCAGCCAGGGAGGAACATATAAATTCTTTGTTTCCACGAGCGTATGACATGATTTTGTGTGCAGTGAGGGGAGGTAGGTGGTGACAGGTTGAATGAGCATCCTTTTTGGTTTCCGTGTCAACATGCTGATTAGTTTGTGGTACTGTGTTATGTGTTTATTCAAAAGGTACTCACTCAGGGGTGAGGGCTTGGGTACAGACTCCCCTACGCCAGGAGATACTTAAGGTTCAGATGACAGACGTGAAAAGGAACAGGTGTCAGATTTTTAACATGCATCCAGAGCCCTGAAACAGAGGATTGGTTTGATCCGGCAATTGTTCCAGAACCTAGTGCTGCAGCCGAACTAACAGTGACCGGCCTGCACAGGGCGGCTGAATGTGACAGAGTCAGGGTTTGCCCTGTTTTCCTTGTTTTCTGAGACAAGTGGCCGACGTTAAAGAAACCCCCACACAGGGCACGGCCTGTCGTGGCAGGGAATCAACATTTGGTCATTCATTCATCAGATATTTACCGAAGGCTCGATCCGTGCCAGACGCCACTGTCCGGCTGTGGGTGAAGCAAGGGAGAGGCGGCACCCTCGCTGCGTGGTGCTTCGGTTCCAGTCGCAGGGGGGTCCTTTTGGGCCTCCGGCCTGGGACTGACTGGCTGTCCCTACGGTTTCAGGCGAGACTAAAAAGCCCTGCGTCCTCACACTGGTGGATGACGGACTGCACGAGGGCACGGAGGAGCTCCGGCTGGTCCTCGGCAGCCCACGGGGCGACTCCCCCTTCGGGGCTGCGGTGGGCGAGCAGAACGAGACTCTGATAAGGATCCGAGATGACGCCGATCGTAAGAAGTCGTTTCTTGTTCTCGGCTTTGAGCTGGGAGCGGGAGTCCTTCTAGGTTACAGTTTCCGGTGGCTCGGAAAACAGCCCCCTCTTCCTGACGAAGCTTTTAAAGGGATTGAGAAACAAAAAAAAGACCAAGTAAAATAGAGAATGAAGTAAACCATTGAAACTGGGAGTGGACATGAAGACTGTGGTCTCCCAATCACTCATAACCCCCCCTCTTGCCCTAACACACTTGGGAGCAGGTGGTCCCGGGCCAGCAGTTTCCCCCTGCCCTCCGACCCACATAAAGTGCCTGGCACATCGAGGTGTCCCAGAGCGCGTGCTCCCTGGGGGCCAGGTCATTAGGAGCTGGGGGGGTTCTGCTCAGTTGTTCCCAACATGCCCTCCGGAGACTCTGAGGGAGGAGCCTGGGGTATGAGGGTAGCTCAGCCCCTCCTCCTGGGGAGGAGATGGAGGAGAAGCGGGACTGTCCCCTGACGATTCCATTTGTCCCCGTGTCCTGCCGTTGTAGAGGCCATCATTAAATTTGGAGGAACCAAGTTCAGCGTCCGTGAACCCAAAGATCCCGGGCAGTCGGCGGTTGTGAGGGTCCCGGTGGTTCGCCAGGGAGACACCTCAAGGGTCTCCGTCGTGAGGGTCCACACCAAGGACGGCTCGGCCACCTCCGGAGAGGACTACCTGCCTGTGTCAGAAGGTACAGCGGCTCAGGGCTGGTCTGCAGGGGGCTCATCCTCCAGGGTCCCCGAGAAACGCGTGAGAAACATGCAATTGAAATTGAAATTAAAATGTGCACGCTCCTGTAAATTAATCTCCTTCAGAAAAGCAGAAACAATGGCATTTCCTGCCAGGACGTTCCCCTCCTGACTCGGAGGGGACGTGGGTTTGGACACAGGGGTTTCCGAGCAGACGTGCTAGATGGCTTCCGGTTCCAAGTCCTCGGTTCCAAGTCCACTTTACCTCTCGTGTCCTACCTCCACTGCGGTAATTAGGTACTAAATAACAACTCTCCTGGGATGTTCTGTTACATTGAGAACGCAGGGAGCAGAGATGGTCCTCTGTCGCCCACAATGTAAACTTCAAGCCAGAAAACTTTGCACTGACAGAGCAAGGGAGGTGAAATGCAGACGGCAAGGCTGGGGTCTCTGGGCCTCGGGGACCCATCACGGATGCCTTCCCTCCATCTCTGTCCTTTAAATACACACACCATTGCACCATCTACTTGTATTAATGTTGACGATAAATCAACCAGGACCTTTCTCTCTCCCTCACCCCCTGCCCCGACTTGTTTGCAGACAGAACAGGTATAAACTGATGCCCCAAACTTAGTTTGTGAAGTATTAGGAGTTCTCCTGACCTACTTGGTTTCCAGTTCCTGCCTCTCACTGCCAGCAGCCGCCGGCCCCTGATGTGTGGGGACCGGTGGGCCGGAGCCATGAAAATGTTACTGAACCAGAAAGTCTGTTCTCCACTGAGGGGGAAAAAAAAGGAAGACCCTTGTCATTACAGCCGCTGACTATCGCAGGCAGAAGTGTTCAAAAGAAGTCAAAAGTGGGTACTTTCCTATGAAAGCCACAGATTTTTAAGTGTTAGAAACTATTTTTTAATGCAAGATCACAGGGATGAAACCAGACACATTGGTGGGTCAGAAATGGCCGGCTGTTTCCATCCTTGGGGACCAGACCGGGAGCCCCGTTGGGGTATGAGGAATGGCAGACGCACAGTACGTGCTGGGGCTGACGTGGGGGAAGGGCTGTATCCAGAAACAATTTATTTTTTATTTTCTTCAGATTTTATTTATTTATTTTTAGAGAGAGGGGAGGGAGTGGAACATCAGTGTGTGATTGGCCCTTGCGCCCCCTACTGGGGACCTAGCCTGCAACCCAGGCATGTGCCCCAGCCGGGAATTGAACCGGCGACCCTTTGGTTCACAGGCTGGCGCTCAGTCCACTGAGCCACACCAGCCAGGGCAGAAACAGAACCAATTTTAGAGATGAGTCTGGCTTACTAGCTCAGTTTTTTAAAAAAACTTTTTGATAATTGACGATGAAAAAGTAGAAGTGGGGAAAGAAAAATACGTTGGAGACACATTTCCTCCCGCCACGCTTGAAAGGACTTACGATGTAGAATTGTGAGGACTGAACCGCAGCGAGAGCAGGAGCAGCCACCGCTGTCACCTCTGACTGGAACGGCCGTACGTTATCTTCTTCGTTTTCTCTGCGGTCCCAGTTTCTCAAAAGGGGTGGACGGTTTACCCAAGTTTCATAGCACGGTCAGCTGCTTCTTCGTGCGTTCAATAAAATCGATTGAATGTTACCCTTTTCAGAATTTTAAGATGAATACTTAGAAAGGATTCACAGAATTGGGTTTAATTTTCGAGACAACGAAGCAATTCTTTCCAGTGAGCTGAGGAGGGACAGGGAGGAGAGAAAAAAGCCATTAATATTTGTCTTAAAAATGTTTTACGTTTCCAAGATTAACATCAGCGACAACAACAAATAGAAGTGTGTGTAATTTGATATGTTGGTAAAATCTTCACTTCACTTCCGGCTCTTCTAGACACACACACACTGTAAATCCTATTCACGTTCGCTAGCGCCTGCGACCTCGCTCACCCGACTCACGTCCTGTTGGCTCAGGAATTCTAGGGACACAACGGCGGGGTGTCTGGCTGCGCCCCAGTCTTGGGACGGGTGGCTGTCCATTCTGTGACTCAGCACTTCTTCAAACTGAGTTTCAACAAATACATTTAGCAGTTCGTGAGTGCGTTGTTCTTCCGGATACAATGAAATAGAATAGAAAATATTGGAGTGTGATGCATGGAGTCAGTAAGAATAGGTAGTTTTTTAAAACTCGGTGTCGCATTTTATTCCAAGCACACTGAGAGTCTGGTGCACGTCGTGACGTGAATGCTTCATCACGAGTCGCTGTCAAAGAAGCTCAGCCAAAACTTCCCGTGTTCAGGTGTAACAGGTCAACTCTGTGGTTTTGCACCTGCAGAGATCGAGTTTAAGGAGGGAGAGACCCAGCACGTTGTGGAAATCGAAGTCATCTTCGATGGGGTGAGAGAGATGCGTGAGGCCTTCACCGTCCACCTGAAACCAGATGAGAACATGGTAGCAGAGACGCAGGTGAGCAACCCCATGCAGGTGGGAATTCATGGAGATGCTGGTGATCAATACAATGCAGGTGTGAATTCTCAGAGCTGCAGGTGAGCAGTCTAATGCAGGTGTGAATTCTCAGAGATGCAGGTGAGCAGTCTAATGCAGGTGTGAATTCTCAGAGATGCAGGTGAGCAGTCCGATGCAGGTGTGAATTCTCAGAGATGCAAGTCAGCACTCCGATACAGGTATGAATTCGCAGCCAGCCGTTCACGAGGGCAGCTGCCTCCGAGCCTCGCAGGTGGGCTGGATGAGGGCGCAGGCCTCTGCACAAGCTTACGTCCAGAGATGCACGTTACCCCTTCCGACTCCTAAATAAATTTGCTCCTACCGGGTTATAATCAAGAAATTCCTGCCTTTCTTTGAAAACTCCTGTTTGTAGAAACTCAAGGACTGGAGTCACTCAGCCCTGCATCTGCCCCCTTCCCCTCCCCGGGTCAGTCGGGAACAACAGGATTTAGGATTCATCACTGGAAGCCCAGGCTGGTGTGGCCCAGTGGACTGAGCACTGGCCTGCAATCACAAAGGTCACCAGTTTGATTCCCACTCAGGGCACATGTGTGGGTTGTGAGCCACGTCCCCAGTTGGGGGTGTGTGAGGATTCTTCTCTGGAGAGAAAGCACCACCTGGGCCACAGCTGAGAAAACGCACGTCTTCACCCACAGGAGAGCCGGCTAATCCCCGAGCCCTCACCTTGCTGACCTTGCTTTGTTAAATCCGTGTCCGGAGCCACAGTGACCAGAATGTTCTCTGTGTGTTTAATTCCTATCATATCAGCAACCAACTTTTCTTTAAAATGAACATAATTTCCACAGATTTTCAACCTTTAAACCTAAGATAGTTTTTAAAGCTAAATGATTTTAGGAACAGACCAACATGTATAGTATTTATACTTAAATTTACTCTATTTCATCTATTATCTGTTTCACTGTTAGTAGGACACCAAATCAGGGAGATTTTTCTCCCTGAAGTATTATCATTTTGTGATTTTTACTACTTGGTGGTATTTTTGCCACAGTGCCTTGGCTTTTCTTTGAAATTATATTTGAAATTCAAGGATGGGCAGAAAATATTTTTTATAGGCCTTGTTCACATAAAAATGGGCCTTTTGTTGTTATTTTTATGGAGCATAAGGAGTAAAGGAACAGAGATTCACTCAAATCACGTCAAGTATTAAGAGCTTCATTTAAGAATACACCTGTAGATACAGGTTTGGGAACGATGCTAGTTGGGCACATTGATCGGCCAGGTGTTCCGATCACCTGACTGGCAGCACGTGGCCTGAGGTTCCTGTCCTATAGGGCCCCAGCACCTCCCACAGCCGCTGCCCACCCACGGCCACACAGCCCCCATGGCTCCAGGACTTCCAGGCCCATCTTCTCTTGGGGGTCTGTGTGCTTCCTTCCCACCATCCACTCACCGATTTGCTCGTGGGTTGTCCGCGTCACAGCCCCAGCACAGAGGGAGCTGCTGTCCTCCTAATCTGGAGGAAAAATTAGAGCCCAAGTTCCTCATGGGCCACTGGCTGCCCCGGTCGCCCCAGGCCACCCTGGGCTTGGGGACGCTCCCCTGGTGCCAGCGCACATGGCCACAGGGCAGGGTCCCATGGCACAGACCACAGAGGGCCCATCACGCCACAGGGGCCCTGGGACGGCAGTTCTAGCCTGTCGGAGCCGCGGCCTCGCCAGGGGTCAAGGCATCGTCCTATGCGGTTGATGGGCCCAGAGCCCCGCGTCCCAGTGGTCACAGACAGTCCCCTCTCTGGCAGGTGATCAAAGCCATCGTGTACATAGAGGAGATGAACAGCATGGCGGACGTCACCTTTCCTTCGGTCCCGCAAGTGGTGTCCTTACTGATGTACGATGATGCCTCCAGAGCCAAGGACGGTGCCAGCCCCGCATCTGGCTATCCTGTCGTCTGCGTCACGGTGAGTAGGAAATGGGGGGCAAGTATGAGAGCAGCAAGGTTCAAAGTCACTGCAGCTCAGCCGGTGCAGCGTTGACTTCCACGTGAAGAAGGAGAGGCGGGAGAAGACAGCCGGGCTCGAGCGCTGAACTTTGGGAAGGCCAGCAGCGCGCTGACCAGACGAAGCTCCCTCGTCCTTCCTCAGCCAGCAAAGGCTCATTGACTGGTGTATGCACAGCGTGTCATCACGTGCTGTCGCAGAGTGTCACAGCGTGTCATCACATGCTGTCACAGTCCCACAGCATGTTATCACGTGCTGTCGCAGAGCGTGTCCATGACGGAACAGTGAGTAAGGTGGGAACTCCACACTCTAGGGACTTAAAAGCAAAAAAGAGGAGCCTGTGAGAACTGTCCGCACAGGACAAGGCGTGAGCACTCCCGCGAGCACAAGGCCACTCCACGTGCTAGGTGGGCTGAGGGCGCTCAGCCTGGGAACGCCGCCACAGGAAGAAGCGGCCGCACCACCAGCCACCTCTGGAAGAACAGCCCAAAGCAGCGGCTCGTTATTGTTGTTACGCCTCTGTCCCCCAGCTCCGGGCTCTAAATGATGAGCGTCTGTCAGGGACCCATTGATTTTGCTCTCAGAACAGCCCAGGCCTGAGGACCTGCACAAAAAGGGTTCACAGTGAATGTGCATTGGGCTAACGGGGCAGAAATAAGACAGTGGAGCCAAGTTTCAGAGGGAGGGGATCAAAGGCTGCCTTAGGGCTATCGGGGGCAGGGCACGCCTGCTCAGACAAACACGTGTTCCAGCAGCGGCACGGGCTCCAGGACAAAGGCTGGAATCAGGGAGGCCGGAGGGGGCAATTGAGAGCATGCTGTGGAAGAAGAATCAGCCAGATTCACTGACCCTGTGGGTGTGGGGGGGGGGGGGGCAAGACAAG
>VMDR010003859.1:0-66762 GCA_007922815.1 Macrotus californicus | reverse complement strand
CCCTGTCTATCTTCTACCTACCATTTATGCTTCTTATTCCCTGTACCTTTTCCCCCCTTTCTCCCCCTCCTACTCCCCCACTGATAACCCTCCCTGTGATCTCCATTTCTGTGATTCTGTTCCTGTTCTAGTTGTTTTCTTAGTTCACTTTTGTTTTTGTTGTTGTTTTAGATTTGGTTGTTAATAACTGAGTTTGTTGTCATTTGACTGTTCCTATTTTTTATCTTCTTTTTCTTAGATAAGTCCCTTTAACATTTCATATAATAAGGGCTTGGTGATGATGAACTCCTTTAACTTGACCTTATCTGGGAAGCACTTTATCTGCCCTTCCATTCTAAATGAGAGCTTTGCTGGATAGAGTCATCTTGGATGTAGGTTCTTGCCTTTCATGACTTGGAATACTTCTTTCCAGCCCCTTCTTGCCTGTAAGGTTTCTTTTGAGAAATCAGCTGAAAGTCTTATGGGAACTCCTTTGTAGGTATAACTGTCTCTGTTTCACTTGCTGCTTTGAAGATTCTCTCATCTTTAATTTTGGTTAATGTAATTATGATGTGCCTTGGTGTGTTCCTCCTTGGGTCCAACTTCCTTGGGACTCTCTGAGCTTCCTGAACTTCATGGAAGTCCATTTCCTTTGCCAGATTGGGGAAGTTCTCCTTCATTATTTGTTCAAATAAGTTTTCAATTTCTTGCTCTTCCTCTTTTCTTTCTGGCACCCTTATGATTCAGATGTTGAAACATTTAAAGATGTCCTGGAGGTTCCTAAGCCTGTCCTCAATTTTTTGAATTCTTGTTTCTTTAATCTGTCTGGTTGAATGTTTCTTTCTTCCTTCTGGTCCAAGCCGTTGATCTGAGTCCTGGTTTTCTTCCCATCACTGTTGGTTCCCTGTACATTTTCCTTTATTTCATTTAGCGTAGCCTTCATTTTTTCCTCTAATTTTTGACCGTATTCAACCAATTCTGTTAGCATCCTGATTACCAGTGTTTTGAACTGTGCATCTGAGAGGTTGGCTATCTCTTCATCACTTAGTTGTATTTTTTCTGGAGCTTTGATCTGTTCTTTCATTTGGCCCTTTTTTTTTTTTTTTTTTTTTTTTTTTTTTTTTTTTTGTCTTGGCACATCTGTTACATAGTAAGGGGTAGGGCCTTAGGTGTTTGGCAGGGTGGGACAACCCATGTTGTTCTGTTGTGATGCTGTATGTGGGGGAAGGGTCCAAGAGGGAACAGTGCGGCTTGCTCAGCTCTCTGCCGGTGTTCAGTCACTTCTCCCGCCACCTGCAATCAAATTGGGCCCTCCTGGTGCTGATTCCTGGGTCACTGGTTTTGTTCTAAGACCCTATAGGTCTCTCCAATGAACTCTCCTGTGAGGCTGGAGTTTCTCCCATTGTTGTCTCAATCCCCACAGGAATTTTCAGTCAGAGGCTTTGAGGCTTTATTTCTCTGCACTGGAACCCTGGGTTGTGCGGTCTGTCTTACTCCCCAGTTGTTCCTCCTGGTTTATCCGCACATGAATGTGGGACTGCCCAGTCCTCCAGCCACTGCCTCGCTGGGTCCTCCAGCTGCTACCTTGCTGCGAGTCCTCTCCATCTGGCTGCCTGTCTCCATCCTTCCTACCAGTCTGGATGATTGTTTCTTCTTTAACTCCTTGGTTGTTGGACTTCCATACAGTTCGATTTTCTGTCAGTTCTGGTTGCTTTTTGTTTTTAAATTTGTTGTTGTCCTCCTTTTGGTTGTGAGAGGAGGCATAGGTGTATCTACCTACACCTCCATCTTGGCTGGAAGTCAGGATTCTTGCTTGAATAGCAATGTGGAGTGTGGTACAATTTATTGATATGAAGATGACTGAGTGAGGGTAGAATCAGATTTGAGATGGAAAAATAAAGATTTCCATTTTGCTCAGATTAAGTGTAAGATGCCTATGAGACATCCAAGTGGAGAAGAATGATAAAATTAAATAGAAAGTATGTGAGTGGAGTATAGAAGAAAGGTTTGGGCTGGAAATATAAATTTGGGAGCCACTAGTAGAAACATGGTATTTAAATCCATTGGAATAGGTGAAAAACCCTCTCTCCACTCCAAGGATACAGAGAAGGAAGGCAAGACTAAGGCCTACAAACCCCAGGTACAGAGATCTATGAGCTATGCAATAATCAGCAGTAATAATGAGAATGAGTAGCTTATGAAGTGGAAGGCAAACCAGGAGACAATAGCATCATGAAAGCTAAGAGGGAGTAGCATGTCAAAAAGGGGAGACTCTTATGCTGAATGCTGCTGAGAATGTCATTAAGTGAAGATGTTGCTTTGGCAAAGCAGAAGTCACTGGAGGCCTTGACAAGAGCAGTTTCAGTGGAGTAAATTTGAAGAAGCCAGATTGTTAATAAATAAGAGTGAGCTGAAAGTTCGAAAGTAGGGTCAGCAAGTATAAACAACTCTTTCTAGAAGGTTAATATACAAGGGAACAGAAAAATGGGGCTGTTTCTAGAAGAATATGTGAGGTCAAGGGAAGGTTTTTGGTTTTGCTATTTGTTGATCTTATGATGGGAGCTATTGGAGCGTGTTTGTTTGCTGAGGGAAATAAGCCAATACAGAGGAAAGAGAGAGACTAATGGAGAGGAAGAGGGTGAAATCTGGAGCAAGGGGAGGGGTGTGCTTTGAGAGGAAGAGGGACTCGATCCCCCACTGTGATTGGAGGGAAGCAGGAGAGGATTCCAGATTGTAAGTAGAGATTGGTTTGGTCTTTTGGTTGTTGAAAGATGAGAGGTATTCCCTGGTGACTTCTGATTTCTCAAAGTAGCATGAGGGGCTCATCATCAGAGGAGGAAAGAATGTGGAAGTGTGTGGAGATAGAAGAAGGCAGGAAACAGCCTCCTCAGAAAATGGGAAATCCATCCTATTGGAGAAACAGTAGGATAACTGGAGTGTGTTGAGTACCTCATGGAGGTACAACATGAATTAAAGTGGAAATAGCTCCAGTTGTGAGTTTATCTCGTAACATTCATCTGTTCTGCTATAAGCCTGGAGAAGGCAGATGATTTTCATCTGGGCTGATGTTTTTGCAGCAGAAGATGGAGAAGGGAATAATGGACAGTGAAGCTAAGCGGGTTTGTAAGGGAGTTATTATAATGATGGATGATGGAATCAAGACTGAATGAGATGGTAAATGAAGCCAGGAGGGGCTTCTTGGGAGGAAGTGAGGATGCAACATGTTATGTCCTATGAATTTTCTGAAATATGAAGGGACTGACCTTAATCAGTTGAGAAGCCAAAAGCTTAGACAACAAAATGGTAGGTTTGCCTGTTCAGTGCCATGCACCTGGTTTGGATTTTTCTTTTCTCTGTAGTAAGTGGATTGAACATTTATTTATCATCTCATTTAATCCTATCAGTCCTTGTTTAACTAACAATTCAGTATTGGTTTTCCCCAGGCACTTCAAGGTGAAGGCTTTGCTTTCATTATATGAGTAATGTCTCTGAAATAAGACTTCTCCCTTCTTTCCTTACAAAAAACATTTAATTTAAGATCATCTCCAAGTCAGTCATTTTCACCTTTTCCACTTAGTGCTTAAATGGGAAAACCAATAGAGCCAGGTGGACAAAAGCAGACCAGCTGTATCGCTCTTACACAGCTCTGGTATCATCCAGCCTCTCTCACCTCATTAGCCACTCATAGTCTCCCTCAGCAAATGCAGTGCTTGAGGCATTGCAATGAAAATGTACACCTGTTATTAGAATCTAAATTAAATCTTCCAGTGTCATGAGGCTTGCTTCTTAGCATAAATCGTGTCTAACCACTCATGTGCCCTGAAAGTAGCAAGTTTAGACTCTGGTTGTTCTGCAGAGGCAGTTGGAAATAAATATGGCTTGTGATCAATTATTTCTTTCTCTAAATTTACTTACTTATTAAATTAAAAATTGTCTTTATGGAATGGTTCGTGAATCAGACAGCATCTCATCTACTAAACAGAGAGGTGCTCTAAATTTATTTGTTAATGATAGTTGACATACAGTATTATATTAGTTTCAAGGGTACAACATGGTGATTAGATATTTATGTAATACCTTACAAAGTGATCACCAGAATTTAAAAAAATCAAATAATTATCTGTCACCACTGAAAGTTTTCATGATATTATTGACTATATTCTCTATGCTGCACATAGCTGTGACTTATTTTATAACTGGCAGTTTGTACTTCTTAAAACTTCTGTTTTCACCGTCTCCAAGGCTTGAACTTCTATCTCATTTTTTTAAAAAAGGACGCCAACATTTATGGAAAAGTACAAATATCATTGGAGTCTGGACCTACCAAGTCATTTTAAGTCAAAAGACCTACCATTGCACATGCGACCAGCCATCCTCAGATATCCACTTGGACCACGGTCTCCGTCTTCACCTGGCCTGGCTTCTGTTTTGCTCCCTGTACACACTCACTTCTTACGTCTCTCTTTTGCATGACATCTGGCACTGTCTTCTTGGCTTCATCTTCTTGCTTTTTTCCACAATGGGAGCCTCCCTCTGGCCGCCACATGTGTTAGACATCCTGAATAATGAGCATCCTCTCTAGTATAGAGTGACCTCTCGAAACACCACACCCCCTGGCTTTACAGACAGTATGTGCCTCATCAGTACTTTTAGTCACTCGCTGAAATGGCAGGTAGCAAGTCTTGCATGTCTACCAGGAGCCAATCTTCTGTGCACAGGCCCATGCTTCCTGAAGAAGCCCTAAGAATAGTGTTTGCCACACAGAAGCCATTTATGAATATTTCAGTGAATTATAATAATAATGCAAAGAGACTATGTACTCTGTGACAATATTACCTGTACCTGGCATTACGTGATACGTAATTTAACCTTCAAAATGATCCCATGAAGAAGGCACTATTATATCTTTAATCATTAAGTTAACACATCATAGGGTGAGATTTTGACTCGACCTCCTCCTTCACCCCACTTCTGGTCAACGAGGAGACAGTTTCAGACAACTGTGGGTCTCATTCTTATAACTGTAGTGTTGGGTTGGCCAAAAAGTCCATTATGTTTTTTCCATACAATGGATCTAGTAGCACTTAGTCATCTTTAACTTCATCCAAGACAATTTTGTTAGATTTTATTGTGACAGCCATCATATCAACATGCATTTAGAAAAACATCAAAATTGGTGAATTTTGTACAGCCATTTTAATATTGAAGATGGAAGAAAATAAGCAGCATTTTTGGCGTATTATGCTTTATCATTTCAAGAAAGGTAAAAATGCAACTGAAGCTCAAAAAAAGATTTGTGCAGTGTATGGAGGTGCTGTGACTGATTGAACATGTCAAAAGTGGTTTGTGAGTTTCTTGTATTATTGACCTTTTGGCCACATAATTCTTTGCTGTGGGGCTGTGTGATGCATTGGAAGATGTTTAGCAGCACCCCTGGCCTCTACCCTCTAGAAGCCAATAGCAGGAGATAGCCAACATACTCAAAATAACCAAACCAATAAAGTTAACAGTGAAAGTGAAAAATGTGTTTTATTTTATGGAGAAAACCATACAGACTTTTTGGTCAACCCAATATTTGCTGCTGTGCTCCCATTCCTAGCCCTAAGCCGTAAGACAAGCACTAGACTCTAAAGTCAGACCAAGTATCTGGGAACCTAAGACCCAACATGGATAACTAATGTGCGTTGAGCATTTCCTGTAAGACAGGCCCTGTGCAGGTACTTCACATGCACCATCTCGTTACATCCTTACTGGCTCCTCTAGGTGTTGTCCTTCTTCCAGTTTTTAAAGGAGTCAAGTGAGGCTCCAAGAGGTCCAGTGACTGGTCCAATGTTACCCAGCTAGTAAGTGATGGAACTAGACTCAAACCCAGGTCAGTTTGACTCTGAAGCCAGTGCTTTGGACCACTGTCTTTTATTTACTCAAGGAATGAAACTTTACATTGTGAAGTCGTGGATCAAGCCTGTTTCGTCTTGAACTTTTACAAAAGCTCAGCTAACCAAATGTTTATCTAGGATACTGCCTTATGAGGTCTTATACTTGGATCAAAGATGAAGAATTGATTTAGAAGTTGCTTCACCAGTTAACAATTCACTCTCCTCTCCCAAGTGTTGTCAGTTTCTGAGAAAAAGGAGGAATGGAATTTTTCACACACACACAAGTGGAAATGGGGCCATTGTTTGACCCTACTCATTGATTTGTGTGAACTTTTCTTCTACTCTTAATGTGAGATTTAGCTGGGAACTGAGCAAGCTGAATCATACTCTGAAATTTAGTAAAAGAATAGAAAAGCTTTCAACTGAGGTCTTAAGTCTTGGGTATAACGGCTTCTCTGGAGTGAGTGGGCTGTCTGACCTTCCCATGTCAGCAGATCAGGCTCCCCTGCCTGGGTTTCACGCCTCCAGAGCTTGTCTCTTGCCAATCTGTCCAATTCCAGTCCTCTTACTTCTTGATGATCCAGCAGGCCAGACCCTATTTCTCTGCCTCTACTCAGGTTGTTGCCATCTTGTCTCCCTCACAGCCTGCAAATTTGTCTAACCCTGACCATGACCTCACCTTCCACATAAAGTCTTACCTTATTTGTGATTAACTCAGGCACAAACGTGGGGATTCAGAAGACCTAAGTTCAACTCTCAGAGATTCCATGTACTGCATGCTGTTGGGCAAATTGTTCAACTTCCCTGAGCATCATTGTTTTCATCTGTAATGCTGTGAATAAGCAGGATTATCTCAGGAGTTGTTATAAGAATTAAATGAAATAGCACTTGTGGAACACTTAGCTCAGGGTCTGGCATGTAGCAAATGATTATTAAATGTTATTTACCTTTACATGTCTTACTAAGAGGACTTCATTCTAAGCCGTCTTCTCAAAAAAACAGAAAAGCAAAAGATTCATAATATTCATGGGTGTGTGCTGATACAGCAGGAATGGTTTTAAGAGACAGTGTATGGTAACTTGGCCACCATAGTTACCATCAGCTTCTTCATTCCTATATTAACATACCATCCCACCATGTAGCTGGCCTTAGTGACATTTGACCAACAAAATGTGACAGCAGTGACATTCTGGAACCAACAAGTGGAGGTTCAATGAAGCCTTAGAACTTCCTTCCAGGTCTCATGGAACACCTGCCTTTGGAACACTCACACTAGGAGAAGTTGACACCGTGTAAAAAGTCCATCTGTTCTACACCATCATGCTGTGGAAAACCCAGGCCACAGGGAAAAGGCCAGGATAACAAGAAATCACAATGAGATGTGAAGAAAGGAAGAGACACCAAGGAGTGTGGAGATCCCACTCACCTGAGTAAAGTCTCCTGCTTGGAAGTGGCTCTTCCAAACCCAGCCACTCTAACCGACACTTTGTAAGACCTGAAACCACTAAACACCTAGAAGAAAAGCTACTTGACATTTGTCTTGGCAATGACTTTTTGGATATGAAACCAAAAGCACAGACCACAAGAGCAAAATTAACAAGTGGGACTATATCATGCTAAAAATTTTCTGTACAGCAGAAGAAACAGTCAACAGAATCAAAAGGCAGCCTACAGAATGGGAGAAAATATTTGCAAACCATATATCTGAGAAGGAGTTAATATCCAGAATATATAAGGAACTCAAGCAACTCAGTAGCAAAAAACAACCCAATTTTAAAAATAGGCAAAGGATCAGAATAGATATTTTTCCAAAGAATAATACAAATGGCCAGCAGGTATATGAAAAGGTGCTCAACACCCTTGATCTTCAGAGAAATGCAAATCAAAACCACAATGAGATATCACCCCACACCATTAGAATGGCTTTTATCAGAAAGACAAGAGGTAAGTGCAGGCAAGAGTGTAGAGAATGGGAACTCTTGTACACTGGCCTTGGGAATAGGAATCAGCACAACCATTATGGAGAAAGAGTATGGAAGTTCCTCATAGACAGAACCACCATAGGATCCAGCAGTACAACCTTTGGATATATAGCCAAAGGAAACAAGATCAGTGTCTTAAAAAGGTGTTGACTCCCACGTTTATTGCAGCATCATTCACAATAGCCAAGACACAGAGATGACCTAAATGTCCGTCAATGAATGCATGAATAAAGAAAAGGTGGTTTCCATATACAATGAGACATTATTCAGCCACAAAAAGGAGGAAATCCTACCATTTGTGACAACATGAACGAAACTAGAAGTCATTGTATTAAGTAAAATACGCCAGACACAGAAAGTCAAGCACTCTATGATATCACTTAAATGTGGAATCTAAAATGTCCAAACTCACAGAAGCAGAGTAGATTGTCGTTTCTGGGGACTGAGAATGAACAAGGAGGTGTTGGTTAAAGGGCACAGACTTCTAGTTTTATAGTGAATAAGCCCTGAGTGGAGAGTCTAGGTACAGCATGGTGGCTATAGTTGGTAATACTGGATTATATGAGTGACAGTTGCTAAGAGAGTAGATCTTAAGTGCTCTCGCCACACACACACACACACACACACACACACGCGCGCGCGCGCACATGCGCGTCACTGTGAGACAGTGAATATGTAGCTCGATTGTGGTCATCGCAATGTATACATGGATCAAATCATGTTGTACACTTGAAATACATACCGTTTTTATTTGTCATGTGTACATCAATAAAGCTGGAAAAATTAAAACCTGTTTAGAAAATAAAACATTAAATTTTGAAGAAGAAACTATCCATGCAAGCACACTCTACCCAGAGACCTGATCCTCTGTGTTGGGGTAGCTGGTGAGGCAGCAGCAGATAACCAAGCCTTGTCTTAGCCTTTCGAGCTGACACAGTGGAGGATGGGCAAGGGGCCAGGCAGTGTTGCCATGACGTCTCCCTTGTGTCTGATGTGGGAACTGAAACAGCATTAGGTACCCTCTGGAGACTGCCCCGTCTGGCTTTTCTCCTGTTCTTAAGACTGGCCTGGAAGTTATCCCTTCTTTATATAAAGAGATTTTATAAACCAGGTAGTAAAGGTAAAATAGTTAAGAAAAAGCATTTGGAGTCAAAAACATAGGTTTACAACGTGCCGTTGCTATTTAGTGACCTTGGACAAGCAGCCTACTGGTTTAGTTTTTCTTCCCTCATTTGTAAAAGAGGATAATACTCATCTCTCAGGGTTTTATAAAACTTAGATGAGAACATGAACTTAAAGCACTCAACAGGGAGCCAGGCACAGAGTAAACATTTGATAAATGGTAACTATAGCTATTAATGCCTATGTACTCGCTCTGATGATTCAGCTTCTCTCCACGACTCCACGACAGAAAGTCTTGAACTCATTACACTGTCTTTGGAAAAGCGGGCCTGACTTCTGCTAGTCAGTTGGTACCACAACGCACGGGCAATATTTATTTGCATTGACAATACTTGTTCTCATGGACAATGATTTTTCCAATCAGAACAAGGGGGCTGAATCATTGGGAGATAATCCAATTGCTGATGGGTTGAAATCAGAATATTGTCAGGGGTCAGACTGCCATATTAATGAGAATAAGAAGTTTCTACTTCTTATTTACACTTAATGCCAGATTTGGATTGCCTTTGTTTGCACTCAGTAGATTCCTGTGATGATTGCATCATGGTGTCAGCCAAAGCTCACAAGAGTACAAAGAAAAAGTGGTACCACGTGACTGTTCTTTCTTACTGACTTGTTGCACCCTGCATATACTACATCATGCCACCTTTCGAGCATTTATTGCATGTCCTAAAGTCCTTAGCCAGGGCCCAAGAACCCCCTAGGCCAGATGGCCTCGTAGTTCACAGGCATCATAGAGCCATTACACCTTCATATTGGCTTGTAGGTCCTACCAGGTTAAGAAGAAAGAAACATCCTTTTCAAAGACTGGAACAAGGTCATTTCTTAGGATGTGGAGAACACAGGCCCCATAGGTGGTATTCATTCATTCCACAAATTTTTATTTTAATCCTCACCCAAGGATATGCTTACTGATTTTTTTTTAAGAGAGAAAGGAAGGGAGAGAGAGAGAAACATCAATGTGAGAGAAATATCGACCGGTTGCCTCCCGTATGCGCCCCAACAAGGAATGGAACCTAGGCATGCACCCTGACCAGGGATTGAACCCACAGCCCTTTGCTGTATGGGATGATGCTCCAACAAACTGAGCCACCTAGCCAGGACTCACAGATTTTTTTATTGAGGATCCACTACATGCTAGGCACATGCTATGTGCTGAGGATGTAGCATTGAACATTCTTGACTTTACACAAATAACCACAAAAAATTTTTAAGAGAAGACACTTTTAAAAAATCACTCAACTTTTAAATAACTGCTGTGAAGAGTAAGTATTAGGGTACTGGCATTCAACCCGGGAATAAGAGTGAGAGTCCAGGAATGCCTCTCTGGGGGAAAGAACATCCAAGCTATGGCTTGAAGGTTGAGTAGGAATTAGCCCAGAGAGAAGGATAAAGAGCTAAGAGGCAACGGCATGTGCAAAGGCCAGGCCCTGCTGCCCCTTTGCTGGGTCTAGGGCAAAGGTGCAAATGGAGGGCCCAGGTCCGAAGTCCATCTGTATTCCTTTTCTTCCACCTCACCTATCTGTATTCTGAACTCTGAGGGGATTTATGTTTATATGTGTGGAAACCTGCCCTGACCTTCTGAGCTCTTAACCTGCACTGAAGAAAAACAGCTACCCAGCAGTAAGCCTCTGTGGCATGGTGTACCCAGGAGATGGCAAACCCTGAGGAGGGGCTTGTAACAGGCTGTGATAATGGGATCCCGGGTTTCCAGAGACTGGCCTAGAATTGCATGTGTGACCATGTACATCTTCTTGCTCTGTGGTTGCTTCGCCCCATTGTGGAAATAAAGTCAGAAAAGGGCCAGAGTGAGTCTTGATAAAGTACATGGCCTGGCAGGGCCCCAGTTGCTAGGCCTATGGATGAGACTGACAGAAGCTCTTAACCTACAGACTCTGTGACTTAGAAGTCTGGAGATTCATCAGTGAGCCCACCTTCATGAACCCAGTCCAAGATGGCGTGTGTGCATGTGTCTGGAGGTGGCCCACAGTTTGCTTCAGCCTTATGAATCCATAATGTCCCACATGGTAACAGTCACAGGAATGATTAGAGTCTGTCCAGATGACTCCGATCTTTGAGCTCAGAGCCTCCATGATTCTCAGACCACCTCTGCTCAGGAACCTGGCTCTCTAACCTGGGCCTGGCTGTAAAGAACCTAGGAGGGAAAGGGTGGGCAAGACAATATTTGAACATTAATTGAAGTTTCAATTGTGTGTTCTTCATACTCACATATGACTACTAATTTTCAGAAAAGTCATACATCAGTCAGTGGGAAATGTACCTTTCCTTCCACCACAGCTTTAAATTTCTCAGCAGCTAAGAAGGGCTGATACCAATATTTTATTGCTTCTCCCACAGTCCAGAAAGAAAACGTTTTAGGGGGAGACGAGGGTACTGAGGGGGGGTAATGAAAAGGAGTGGTGAAATCTAAAATTAAGGCATCTATTTCATTTAAGAAAATAATCTATGTTGCTGACAGGTGTGTCTTAAAATATCATTTTTTAGTTTATTTTTTTTCTGGTGGGTAAATAGTGTTTATTCCTGTGCGTTCATTCATTTACTAAGAGGAACTGTTTTAAGTTGCCCTCCTTGGTTTTGTCTAAAAGTAAGAGCTAGTTATTTCTTAAAACTAAGAGATTATGAGATTGTTCCAAACAGCTGAAGTGGCCTTGGCGTCTTAGAATTGTGTTATCTTACATGGACTCACATACAGTGCACATACAGCTAAGGATAGTGGGACAGGAGTTCTCTTTTTCTAGGTTTATGTGTTACAAGAAAGAACGATGTCATCACAACTCACAGAAGCTTTTCCCAATCCCGAAGAGAATCATTCTTATAACCACTTCTTGGTCTGTCTACCACCACTGTTTGTGAAACGGTGTCAGGGTAGAGGTACTATTTTTGAGTGATTATTATATGTCAAGCCTCTCCTAAGCCCTTTATACATGTTAACTCCCTCTTTCACCAGTGAGAAAAGCAAAGCTGAAAGAAGTCAGCCACCTTGGTGGTAAGGGGTAGAATGGGTATTTGAACCCAGGTCTAATACACCCTGAAGTCATTGATTGCACTCATCCTCCATTGGGATATAGGGAAGAAAGAGGCCCTCTTTTCAAAAAGCAGACCCATGCAGAGAACACTATGCAAGCATAAATGCACCCAGTGCTCACAGCGTACACGAGCACTCAGGAGACAGGAAATGGGCTGATTAGTACCAGATGGGGCCCATAAGAGAGAGTTTCACGTGCGGTCCTGCAGGGCGTGGACGCCAGAGTTTCTGCCTGAATGCGTACTCTTGCTCCTCACTGCTCTGCCCTGCACGGAGTCTCCTTCGATAAACATTTGCCCAGCGCAGTTTTCAGGTAGGGATGTGTGTGTGTGTGTGTGTGTGTGTGTGTTGAGGGTGGGGAGGGTTTGCTCAGGCATAACAGGAAGCTCCTTGTGTTCTCATGAATACACTATGATCTCCAGATGGGCCTATCAGGCAGACGATCATTCTTTGAAAAGATGAAGGAAAATATCAGGTTGTGAGAACCCTACTATGATAACATGCAACACCATTTTACTTCAGCAGTCTAAACAGAAAGTCTGTGTTGGGAGAGTAGCTAATGACTGCATCAGTAATGATGCCTGAGAGGTGTTGGCCTTGACACCAGGCCATCTTGGGCACCTGATGTGCATCTGCTCAGGGAATCTGCAGACAATCCCAGGGCGTGGCATCCCGGTTTTACAGATGAGGGCCCTGCAGCTAAGAGCTTCTGTGGCTGCTGGCTCGAGGGCACATGCTAGAAAGTGGCAGAGCTGAGGCTCATTTTAGAGCCACAGCCGTGAGCACAAGCTGCCTTCTGATGCTCAGTTCCTGACCATCATGACTAGAGTCACGACAGCTCTCCTCTCCTGGCGAGGTCACGCAGCAGTGTGACCAGCCTGGAAAACGGAGGCGTGAGACCACCAGGGGCTGCCTATCACTAAGTGACCCCAGTTTCCTTTTCAAATACTGCTCTCAATATGCAGAGAAAATAAGTCCCATAAAACCTCCATTGTTATTCTTGGGGGATGAAGCTCGAAGGAATTACTTAATGGAACTGGGAAGGTCATAGGTGTTAAAATAGGCCGCCGTGTGTCTGATTTTACCTGCTCATAATGTTAAGGGCTATTTTGGATGCCAAAGCAACAGTCGGACACCAGCATCCTGCAGTCATTCCTCAAAGAAAAGAAGAAACACCAGAAGTGAAGATTCTACCCCCAGCCCACCCCCCATCATGTCTTCCTATTGACATTCCTCCAATATATTTGCAAGAGCAATCTTTGAAAAATCTATAAACCTTCTCAGCCCAGAATCTTGGTGCATTCAGTATGAAAACCAATCACTAAAGAAGGATTTCTGTGCCTAGCCCTGGGCAAGGCACTTTGGGCACACAAAATAAATTTACATGCTTTTGATACATTTTCCACTTAGTATAGTTTAATGATCATAACAGCCTCTTGAGGTTGTTGCTATTGTGTGACCCTTTTCCAGAGGAGGAAACTGAGGCTCAGAGAAGTTGATGACTGAGTTTAGGGACAACTTCCTAAGCAGCGACCTGAGGCCTGAAACCTGACCTATGGCTTCACATACCTGAGTGCATGTAGGTGTTGCTATTCCATAAACGTGCGACTCTAAGGTGAGGAAGTGACTCCGAGAGGCCACCCAGCAGCTGGACCCTCACCTTAGGTTGGTCTGACTTCAAAGCCTTTCTCACCCTGAGTGCTCCCCATTTTGGGCATCAGTGGGTGTCTCTGGGCTCTGGGCAATGGAAATTGTGCCCTTTGCTATAGCTGACCAATCTAGGGCCTGATTTGTCCAGAAAATGTGGAAGATACTCAATCTGCACCATGGCTCTAGCCTGAAGAATGGTTGAACAGGAACGGTTCAAGTTTTAATGTGACTTTAAATCTGAGGATGAAGGTGCTCATTCCTTCCTACTGAAAGTCTAGTAAGCACCAAGCTAGGCCCTAATGGCTTCATCTCAGTCTTCTACATGGCAAAAGTATCAGCCATATTTAACACTCCAAGTAAATACAAGACGTTCATTCCTTTTCAAGGCCTCCAGCATCCTCTGGAGCTAACTCACTCTTCAGGGGAGCACAGGGAAAGCAATTGCACAGATAATGGAAGGACCAACAGTCTCCACCCACTTTGACAGTAAGGACGGAATGATGTGCTACAGGAGACATTGCGCAGGGTTGGACAAGTGCCCTCTGAAATTTCTTCCAACTCCCAAAGCCTCTGCGTGTTTCCCATTTCACTGAAAATTAGTATTCCGTTCACTGCTCCTGCACTGACAATGCGCTGTTGAAATGTCCTGTGATTTAACTGCATTTGAGATCTCAGCTTTAAAAACTGGGTGAAGAAGTGCCAGTTGTTGATAGCAAATACTCTACATAATTGAAGTTAATGAAAGTGATAAGTTGGGGTGACATTGTCCTAGCTCGACAGCCACTCCAGTTCCAAACCAGTCTAGTTCTCTTCAGTCCCAGAAAAGCTTATTCCTCGCCCTAGGTAGATCCCAAATGTTTCTCGTGAATATTGCCTAAATATCCTCTCCTAAGTGAGGTGAAATTTGCACCCCTTTTGTCTAGCAATTATGTGCAGCCATTTCTACTGTAAGCTGAGTACTGAAGACCAGTGAAAATATTTAAAATGCAAAATAAGAAGAAATACTACCCATTTGAAATAATCAGGGCTCATGGGTGAAACACTCACTTCTAAGGCATAGTGCACTTTTGGAAACAGCGCCAAGAAAGCAGGCACCTTCTTTCCCTGGTCCTAGTCGGTGTTGGCCACGTTAATCACTTCCACATCGCACATTTATGGGCAGTTAACAAGATTCCCACAATGCCCGCCTGTTCTCCAGGAAGAAGAAAAGAACCAGCACAGTACTAGGCATGGGGTAAACAGTCAACAAATTCTGTCGATTGTTTGTCTAATGAGTCGGGAAACTGCTGTCATTGTTCCTGTAAATGGGGGTGACACCTAGCACAATGGACCAGTGAATGACTAACATTACTAATGCTGAAATTTACTTTATACCGGCTTTCACAAGGGCTCACTGGCAGCCTAAAGATGAGCTTAGGCAAAATACTGCCTGGCTTAGTTAATATCAAATTCTAAGTCCCTAAGTATAGGTTGGGATGTGTTACAGTTTCTCTGTGTGTGTCTCATCATCACAGAGCCCCGAATTTTGTCATTTAGAGTCCAGGGCGTCTGGAGTGGCTGTGAGGAGCCATGAACGGGGAAGTGAGCTCAGTGGGCTGAGTCAGAGAATATCTGGCTTGCTACTGAGTCTCTGCACACGTCACCCGCCCGCTCCCACTTTCATGCCTTTTCTCTGCCAGTCTGTACACTTCACAGCTATTAGGGTCCATTTACTGAGCACTTACTGTATACCAGGCTTTACATATGTTATTCCACTTGGTCTTCAAAACAGCCCCCTGTGGACATGTACCCACATCTGTGTTAAAGACAAGAACATGAGACTTAGAGAGACGAACGTGACAGGTGGATGGCAGAGCATCATCTGATGGCTCTCTGGGTCCAAAGCCTGTGCCGTCATCACTGCTATGGAGCTACCCTGTCCTGCCTGAGCACACCTTCCAATGTGTCCCCTTAAAGGGTGAAGAAGCTACAAACCACAGTTATGTACCCATGACTGAAAATACCTTCCACTTGTTTTGTATTTGTCAATCTAGTAGACCAACATTTGAAGGTCTGCAGTATGAAGGTCTGCTAGAGCAGGAACCTGGCTTTTGGCCTTTCTTCAATACAGTTTGATTGTATGGTGGGCTGCAGAACCATGCAGTCCAAGTTCAAGTCCTACACCCACTACTCACTAGCAGTGTGACCTTAGGCAAATTACTGTACCTCATTCCCTCACGTGCAAAATGGGTATCAAAGACATTCCTTGCAGGTGGATATTTTGCATTAGGATTAAATACATTAATACCTGTAAGACCTACAGTAAGCACATAATGGTTGTTAGCTACTATTTTCTGCTACGTAAACGCAGGTGTTTAGTTGATGTCTGCCAAATAATTGAGGGGCATTAGAATTAAATGTGGGATTTTATCTCAAGGCATACAGTCATTTATTATTTGGGTCAGCCTTTGGCTGCCCATCACATACCAGCGCCTGGCTCAGTCCCTGACATAATGTAAATAATTGTTCAATGAATTATTTAATGAACTAACCAACCAACCAATTAGCCAGTGTTTTACCTACCTACCAATCCTAGCATTCAGCAGATTTTGTTCTTTTTCAGTGGAGCTTCCTCCTATACAGGTCGCGCTTCCCAGTTAACTTGTTTTTCAGAATTGTGAACTGGACTCGATATAAATATTGTCACACCAAAGCAAATATTATCCATCATCTCTGGCCACTGGAGGGTTGTCCTGGCTCTGCCTACAGATGAAAAGAGGGAGTTTCGACCAGTGTATTTGTAAACTAAACATTAGCCAGACAAAAGAACGCCTGCGTGAGAGGAGGCTGAATTTAAAACTTCCGAGTATTACTTAGCATCTGAGGTTAGGCTCTTCTCTGTGGTGGCGTAAAGATTCATGCCTATGAAACTGGCGATGTTACACTGCAGACCGTTACTGAAAATGAGCACAGTGCTGCCAAGATTGCTATGCTCGTCTGCAAAAGACTCCTCCCCTCCAAAAAACATAACATGATTTCTATTTAAATTTTGTGAATTATGTGAAGTATAGCATCCATGATAATGGCAAGCCTTATTGGGTTTGCTGGTGCTGGGGCCAATGAGACAGGCCAGACGCTTTGATCTGGTGCACAGGAGTGACGCCAGCGAGTCAGTATGCCGTGTTTAGTGTGAGGGTACGGATCAGAGGGATATTCCACTGGGAAGATCTTATCGCTGTAAACAGAATGAGATATATCTCCGAGGCAGATATTCAGAGGAAGCAGTTTGTCTTATTAGTCTTTGCAGGAAATTGGTTTCGAAGATCATGGTTGCCCGTATGTAATGAGTTGGCTTTGCTGGGAAACTGTTTATTTTCAACAGCCAACACAGTTGCTTCATTGTTTCGCTGTTAATTAGCTAAGGATGCAGTTTAACTGAGATCAAAGTATTCAAAATGCAAGGCATATTTAAAGAAGAAAATCTCCAATTAGCTGCCTAGGACATAACTCCATTTCTTCCTAGCCAATGGGGATAACACAAGGCAGTGATCACATGTGCTTACTTGTTGCCTAATTCTATCTGAAGGAGGGAACTGAGGAGCCTCTTCATTATTAAATGACAATTACAGAGGTGGAGGAATAGAAACACCCAAGCAACGCCCCAGGTAAGGGAAAGTTCGTTTGATGCAGAATGAGAAAGGATCTTTGAATAAGGGGACCTCCCTAAGCTACTTGAGGTGGGACTTCAAAATCAAAGTCATTAATTACATTAAGGAAGTATGATTAGTAGGGGTGTGTGTAAGTGTGGATTACTGAATCCCTCTGAGGGTTTTATTGGAATGGGAAACAAGCAAACAAAAAACCCCAGCAATCACATCCGGGAGTTGGGAGAGCTCTGCAGGCCCCCTGCACCCATTTGTCCTTGGCCCCTCAGGAGGCTTTCCAGACTTAGCCATTTCCTCTCTCATATCTCTCATGCCCCGCAAGTTGTAAGCCAATCATGGCAGCTATGAAAATTAGCACAGACCTACCTTTTCAGACTCTGGACAGTTTTTCTTTTTTAAAAATAGATAAAGGTGAGTTTTGCTTCTAAATAAAATGCATAACCTCTGTGGACTAAAGTTTATCAGTGTATTAGGTTTTGACAGGTGGAACAAATTGGTTGGGGTGCTCACTCAAAAAATGTACTCTTTTTTAAAAAAATTTATTTATTTATTTTAGAGAGAAGGGAAGGGAGGGAGAAAGAGAGGGAGAGAAACATCGATGTGTGGTGGCCTCTCACATGCCCCCTACTGGGGACCTGGCCCACAACCCAGGCATGTGCCCTGACTGAGAACCGAACTGGTGACCCTTTGGTTTGCAGGCTGGCACTCAATCCACTGAACCATCCCAGCTGGGGCAAAAAAAAAAAATGTACTCTTAATGGCAGGATCATATGTGCCCCATTCTCTGCTCTGTCTGCAGCTCCTAAAAAACTGTAAGGGCTATAAATCCTATCAAATATTTTATGGATAAATATTTTATGAAAGAATGAACAAAAAATTTGGGGGTCAAGTAAAATATTCCAACTTTTTTTTTAATGATTAAACATAATAGTTAAGGCTAGCACTTGCTAAACATCTACCATGTTCTGGATTCTGTGCTAAGAGCTTTCCCTGTAGCATCTCCCAGGTGGGCATGTTAAGTTCTTGTTATAATTTGACCTGGAGCTCCTCAGTAGCAACATTACATACCCCATGGGATAGAAAAGATGTCAGGGGGAAGAGACTGAAGTGAGAGAATTAGAGGATGGTTGAGAAGTAGTAAATTAAACCCAGCGTAACTCCCAGGTACAGATTCCCACCTTTCCTGAGGGTTTACTCGGCCACCCATATTTAATGAACTTTCTACTTGACATTTCCAATGTCTTGACAGACCCTTGGAAGCCACACCACAGATTCAGAGGTGCTTTATTCAGTCCATCACTAAAATTCATTCCTCAATTCATTCCACAGAAGAATTTATTCAGTGCTGGCCATATACCAGACATGCTCCTGGGGACTCAGTAGTAATTGAGAACTGAACTTCTGCTCGCATGGCTGTCCTTGCAGAGCTCTTGGACTGCAGGGGACACCCCCAAACAAGAGAAAGTTTGTAAATGAAGCCACCATAGTAATCGACCTAGTGGGGTTATTGGTAAAGGGAAAGGCACGCAGATCATTAAAACAGAATGGGGAACTCACACAAACATGGCCAATTTATTATTTGAACAAACTTCTTGTTTTGAAGTAATTATAGTTTATAGAAAAGTTGCAAAGGCCGTACAGAGTTCTCACATAGGCCTTTTTCAGTTTTCCCTGATGTTGACATCTTGTATTTCCATGGCACATTTTGCAAAATGAAAAAATTAACATTGGCCCAGTGCTATTAACCAAAGCCTAGGCTTTATTTGATTTCACCGCAGTTGTTTCACTGATGTCCTCTCTGTGTCCCAGAATCTAACTCAGGATACTGCATTGCAATTGGGTAGTTCATTTTTGCCAAAGATGCAAAGGCAAGTAAGTGGAAAAAGAATAGTTTTCTCAACAAATGATGTTAATGTGTGTGTGTGTGTGTGTGTGTATGAATAAACCTGAACCTAAACCTTATACTTTCTATGAAAAATTTAACATAGATCATAGATCCATTACATAGATATAAATGGAAAATGTAGAGTTATAAAACTTTCAGAAGGAAACACTTGAGAAAATCTTTATGATCTAGGGTTAGGCAGGGAGATCTTAGAAATAACACCAAAAACAATATCCATAAAAGAAAACTTGTGGAGTTGATCAAAATTAGACATTTTTATTTGGAAAAGACACTGTTAAGAGAATGGAAAGACAGGACACACACTGAGAGAAAATATTTGCAAGAAAAATATTCAAAAAGGACTTATGTTCAAATATGTAAATAAATCTCTCAATTCAACAGTAAGAAAACCACCTACCCAATTAAAAGTGGGCAGAAGTCTTAATCAGGCACTTCCACAGAGAACATACGGATGGCCATGATGTGCGTGAAAAGGTGTCGAGCATCCCTGACCGTTAGGGAGAGGCCAATTAATGCCGTTATGCAATACCTCCGCCCGCCTATTGGAAGCGCCAAAGTCGAAGACACTAACAGTGCTAACTGCTGGTACGGATGTGGAACAACCAGAACTCTCATGCACTGCCAATGGTAACGCAAAATAGCACTCTGAAAAATAGTTTGGCACCTTATTACCAAGTCAAAAATACACTCATCAGATGAGCCAGAAATCCCACTCCTGAGTATTTATAACAGAGCAGGGAGCAGCAAACTATGGCCAGCAGGCCAAGTCAAATGCACTGCTTCCTTTTGTGAGTAAAGTTTTATTGGAACACAGCCATACTTACTGTCCATGGCTGCTTTCACATCGGTTATGACAGAGACTACATGGCCCACAAAGCCATACAGAAAAAGGCGACCGTCTCCTGATCTAGAGAAATGAAAACATATGCCCACCTGGAAACCTGTACATAAATGTTTTCTTAGCAGCTCTGTTCATAACTACCAACAACCGAAAACAACCCAAACGCTCTCCAACAGATAAACGGCTAAAGAAACGTTGGCACACTCACAACGGGAGCAGTTAAAAGCGGCAGTATTCGAAAGGACTGCTGTTAGCACAGGCAGCAGCTCAGAGACTGGCAAAGGCATGATGCTACACAATGTACACTCGTTCTGAAGGGTGCTTGCTCTTCAGTCCCAGGAATCTGACGTGTTCGAAAAGACAGAGTTCTAGGGGTGGAGAGCAGCTCAGCGGTCACCATGGAGCACGGGTGGCGGGAGGGTGTGACGGCAAAGGGCAAGTGTGTGAAGTTTATGTGGTGATGGAACCGTCCCCTCTCCTAACTGTACTGGTGGCTTCGTGAATCCACACGTGTGTCAAAAATCCATAGAACTGCACACCGACAAGGCAATTTCACTGAATGTTAATTGAAGAAAATAAAATATATGAAAAATCAAAGGTGAAGCCACCTGCCCATGGCCACAGAAATAATCAGGAGTAGACTTGAGGTTCTCATGCACCTCTCTGTGTCTCTCATTACCTTTCACCCCAGTGCACTCCGAGGGCTAGGTCATCTCCCTGCTGTCACCTCCTGTACTAGTCATGGTGGCTGTGTTGACACTTGGATGACCCTTGGTCCCTTTGGGTTGCATCCCTAAGTGTTGTGTCTGAGGCCAAAGCCCCTTGCCTGTTCCCTGGGGTCACGAGGTGTCTGGCTCTCAGTCTATCCCTTTAAGTGGTTTTGGGCAGACTTGAGCACCCATAGCCCCCAACACCCACCAGCAACCAGGTGCTCATCAACATCATCACCACCATACTCATCACATCTCACAGTTTCTAGTGTTGTTTTCGTATCACTTTCAAGCAGCTCTGATTTTTACTTGAACCTCCCAACCACCCAGACAGACAGATGGGTTGAGCAGGAATTATTTATCCACATTTTGTAACAAAAAAAAATGGAGGCTTAGCCAGATTAAAGAATTTCTCCCAAGTTGCAAGGTAATATGTGATGGAGGAGTGTTCGGACTCTGACAAGTCTGACTCCAGCACACACTGCTCTTTCCACTACTTTATATATATATATAAATATACACATGTCATTCTTGACTTTTGCTGAAACCCTCTCTGGTTCTGATCGTTGAGCGGGGGGGGGGGTGAAGCCATTCACAAAGCTATTGTGTGAAATGCACCTTCGAAGGAAACCTCACTGATAAATGGGTGCTCTTCTGAGCTTGTCTACCCATCTGCCTGTTCTCGGAGATCTGAGGCCAGAGCTCATGAGCTTCATTCATCAACTGAAGTCCTCTTAGAGCTCTGCCTTCTGAAACTGAACCTTACTTCCTTAGTTCATCCCTTCAGCAAATAGGCCACAGCAAATAAAGTTTCTATCACCCCTTTTTCTTGAAGAGGAAAGGCAGGTCATCTGAACAAACATCTCAGGCCTGCCTGATGTGTCTTTTGATAAAAATTCTTCCAAATTCTTAATAAGAATTAATCATGTTAGGTCATGTGATTACCAACCTTGCCTTTTCATTGTTGTTCACCCTCCTCCCAAATGTATGCTTAAAACAGGTTTTCCTAAAGCATGCAAACCTAGAATTAGAAAGCATGTATTCCACATACTAAACAACCGATCTTAAAGTGAAAAGATAAAAATTATTTGAAGGCCAAAAAACAAAAAAGTATTTGATGGTCCTCAAAGCCAACCTAAATGCTGTTTATTCTGAACAGAACCTAAGACCCAGGGGATGACACCCTAGTGTAATTAATTGTCCAAGTACAAGGAATAGATGAGCAAATCTAGGAGACCGTCGTTAGTTGCCATACCTCCCCCTCTCCGCTCACCTCCCCTCCAGTTTTCAGGCACCACAGAGAAGGATGAACAGGTACAGGGGAAACAGTGCAGGAGAGTCAATGGTGGACGCAGGCTTGCAGAGGCTGGCATAACCAGGTAGTCTGCACTCCGTGAGCCAGACTGTAACTCCATTAGCTGCTGCTGTCTTTGAAAGTGCTAAATGTCTGCAGCTTCCCCCGGGCAGGTGATTCAGCACCTTCTGCAGCGAGGGCCAGATCTGACTGAAATTTCACTCTTGTGTAATCAGGTTATCGTCACTGAGTCAAAAGGAGACAGGATGCTGTGTGTACGTGTCAGTGTGCGTCTGCATATTTCTTTACTGGGGTGCTTTGTTTTTTTTCTCCTTTCCGAAAGGTATTGGTTCATTATATCTGACTCTTGTGACATCCATCCCTATTACTCACCCTTAAGGACCTGTTTCCAATCACAGCTGGAGGTGGAACCAGAGAAGAATTACACACACAAAATGATTTCTGGTTTTAATTTTAATGGCAACTGCAGTCTCTTTCTCTATTCAATTATTTTTCTTGGAAATAATTCCTGAATGTCTAGTTTCAGGGAGAAACCATCACCAAATAAACATGATATCAAGTCTATATTACTGCAATGGGGATGACATTTAGTACTATCAAATCCTGTTAACTATGGCTTACAGCGACGATTCAGAGAAAGAATACAAATTCACTAGTTATCATAAGTTACGTGGAAGAAGAAATGTGATTTTGGATACATATGTACAATTTGGTCTGCGCATTTCATAAACACCCACACAGCGCGTGCTGTGAGGAGGAAGAGCTCCCTGTCCGTGCCCATTCTCTCAGTCACAGGGAGTGGCAGAGGGCTGCAGACAGTTTGTCAATGCCACAAGGCGGGGGTGGCAAACTCATTTTCACCGGGAGCCCCAGCAGCCTCGCGGTTGCCTTCAAAGGGCCGGATGTAATTTAGGACTGTATAAGTGTAACTCCTCCTTAACAGTTAAGTGAGAGCTGGGCACTGCCGCTGGGTAGAAACAAGGTGCCGGGCCGGATAAAACAAGGTGGAGGGCCGGGTTTGGCCTGCGGGCCTGTGTTTGCCACCTGTGCCTTAACGTGTAAAATGCTGTTCTTCCTAGCCACAAGTTCTCTTCCCTTCTCTTCCCTTCTCTTCTCTTCTTCTCTTTCTTTCTCTCTCTCTCTCTCTTTCTCTTTCTCTCTTTTCTTTCTTTTCCTTCCTTCCTTCCTTCCTTCCTTTATTATTTCAGTATCATTGGTATACAATATTATATTAGTTATATTAGTTTCAGCCGCACAATACAGTGATTTGACATTTTTATGCCTTACAATGGGATCAGCCCACTAATTCTAGTCATCATTTGTCTCTGTGCACACGTGTCACATTATTATTGACTGCAGTCCCCTTCACCTGTCCTCCCATCCCCTCTCCTCTGGTAACCATCCTTTTGGGCTTTGTTTCTATGTGTCTTTTTTGTTTCATTTTGTTTGTTCATTTTTTTTTTTTTAAGATTCCACATTTTTTTTTTTTTGAGCATCTCTTATGTACCACACACTGAGAATACAGCAATGTGAAAATAAAATCTCTGTCTTCCTGGAAGTTATGTTCTAATGGAGGACGTTCATTAAACAAGAAAGAAGATAATTACAAAGAGTAATTACTGTTATGAAGAAACCTAATAGGGAGACATGATCGAGAATAATGAGGAAAGAACAGTGGGAGAGAGGCTGTTAGGCAGGGTGGTTATCGCAGGCCTGTCTGCGTGGTTGCATCTTGGCTGAGATGAAGGGAGGAGAGCCAGCCACCGAGCAAGAACAGGGAAGAGTACTCCAGGCAGAGAGAACAGCAAGTGCAAAGGCAAAGGCTGGCCTTGGAGGCATGGGAGAGGGATCAGGCTGGGTGGAATGTGGAGAACCAAGTGGACAATGAGATTGGAGTCACATAGGGACGCGTAGACCATGGGGAAGGGTTGGTTTATTTTAAGTGCAGAGAGAAGGGTTTTAAATAGGACTGACCTGTTATCTGACAGCCGCTTGTCCTGGCTGCCAGGAGGAGGAAGGGTTGTGTCAGAGAAGGAAGGAGAGAGAAAGCAGAGAGAGCCGTTAGGGAACAACTGTAGTTATCCAAGCAAGCAAGACATTGAATGGGGAAGAGTAGATATATATATATGTGTGTGTGTGTGTGTGTGTGTGTGTGTGTGTGTGTGTGTGTGTGTGTGTATATATGTATATATTATATATATATATAAAATAAAATATGGAAAAACAAAAGGTCTGCTTATTTATTGGATGTGAAGGATGAGGGAAAGGGAAGAAATGAAAATGGCCATCTAGGTTAATTTCAGCTGCGGCAATGCATAAGTCTTCTAGGGGAAGTTTCTGTTTACGGCGGGGCACCTTGACCTCTTCCTTGGGGAAGGAAAATGATCTGGTAGGTGCCTATCATACAGAACTTACGAGGCCAAGGTCAAGGTTTAGCTGTGTGATTGTAGGCTAGACACTGGCCCTCTTAGAGTCTTGGAACTACCTCGTCTGAGCTCCAGGATCTTATAACCCTTGAAGATGCTGAGTTTTTCATTGGTGCAGACTGCATCTTTTTCCTAATAGCTATGCACTGGTTGGGGGTGGGAACATGGTGATAAAAGGAACTGTGACAAACAAAACAAGGGGCACAGTGCAACCCTCAACCACTACCGGGTAATCTCCAGGGAGTCTCTCCTTATTGGTGCTATGTCTATAGCACCTTCATGTCTACACTGGGAAAGTCAGTGCAGGGAGGGGCAGACCACAATACCACCACCAGAGGGCAGCAGGGGGCTGTACATGCCCAGATCAGCCCCTGAGGTTGGGAGCCCCTGCTGGGCTCCCCAGAGAACACACAGACTAACCGGGTCCTGCAGAAGAGCCGCTGAGGTCAGGAAGCACGGCTGCTGAGGCAGGCCAGGAAAGGAAATGTTCCTTATAGCCAACATATCAAGAAGAGAAGTGTCATCATTGTAAACAGTGACAAACTAAATGCAGCAGTAGCTTACACAGTCCAATAAACACACTTAAACATATTTTAATTTTTAGCTACCATGCATGGAGTGTTATGTGCCTGGCTCTGATAAATGGTTATATATGTTATCTCACTTGATCTTTGCATCAACTCTATAAGCCAAATCCTGGTTTTTGTTCCTATTTTGCAGTTGAGGACACAAGAGTAAGATGAAAATCACCGGTAGTCTAACTATGAAAGTCTGTTTAACTGTAAAACCCCTCAAGGCTACCGTACATCTGCTTATTATTTTCCCAGCATTTGCTGGATGCTCTGGGGATAGAAATGCAGTTTTATATGAGACTTGAGTCTTGATCTTCAAGTATGTACACTTTCAGAGTAGAGAAAAAGAATGGAGCAACTAAAGAAGAATACACACAATCGCATAGAATGCAAAGTTAACAGCTTGGTAAAACTATGTCTTCACAACTCTCCAATGTCAACTGCTTTTCACCCACATCACAGAACAGCTATACATAGAATCACCTCCAAATGTGAAAAGATGGATGACAGTGAGGTGTGGTCATGCATTCATTCATTCATTCATTCATTCATTCATTTAAGGTCCAAACATTTACCGAGTACCTCTCATTACGGCAGACCTAGGTAGCACACTGCAGTGTACCTGATTCCTGCCCTTGAGGAGATTATAGTCTAGTTTGGGGCAGAGAAAGACAGACAATAGCAAGTAAACTAGCAAAAACTGTGGAATTACAAGTATACTTACCATAAAAGGGTCCAGTGGTGAGCTGTTGTGCTGGCGACCTCAGCTCTTGGTCCATTAATTTCTTGCCCTTGATCCTGATGCCTTTCTTTGCTTCAGCTACCTGGCAGCCTTGCCTTCAAAGCAGGTCACCTCTTCTGTGACCTTGACCTTTCTGAACCCTGAAACCACAGTCTCACAAACATGTGCCTCTGCCCCCCTTGAATTCGCCGGCCTCTGCTGCATTCCCAGGCGGTACCCCCTTTCTGGTGTCTCTTGCCCAGCCTGTACTCCATGGAGGACCCATTCAGCAAGGCCCTTGTCCCTGCCCTGAAACCCTCCTGACCTTACTCAGATTCTTTCTCCATAGGCACCCACCTGTCTGTTGCTCTCCAGACAGAATAGGAAGTTTCTTGACAACTAGTCATTCTGTAGTCATTCCATGGTAATTACGGGTGAGTGGTACTTGAGATGAATCTTGTGGAGGTGATTCACTCATGCCTGCGTACCTGCTCTCCTTACTTTATTTCACAGCTAGTTATCGACCACGTGCTATTTTCCAGCATTGCAATAGGCACAGGACACTGTAGAGCAGTCTAGGAGCAGGGAGGGGTAGTTCAGGTGATCCAAGGCATATGGAAGAGACAGGATACCGTGGTACAAGACAAGGCCTGAGAGGTGGAGCCCTTCCCTGGTCTCAAGGTCATGTTAACATTTTGGACTTATTCTAAGACAGGAGACAAAGGAAAGATTCTGGGCAGAAGTGTGTGACATGATTTGATTGGCAGCCTCTAAAAGACCACTCTGGCTGTTGTGGGGGGAACAGAGCAGCAGGGGCTAAGCAGGGGTAGAAAGGACAGTTACAAGCTGATGCAGTGACTGGATGAGAGCTGATGGCCTCCTGTGGAGAAAGGCTCACTAGTTGAGCACAGAGTTAGTTCCCTTTAACCTCTGAAGCCCTTGGACTCTGTGATTTCTCACAAGGGCCTCAAGGCTCTGGCCCCAATCTCCCTCCCCTAATTTATCTCATGCAGAGAGTGCCCCGCCCCATCCCACTGACACTATGCTCTAGATGAAATGAACCACTCTGTTTCCTGAACACTCGGGCACATTCCCACCTCCAGGCCTTGCTCAAGCTGTTCCCTCAAACTGCAGAACCCTTCCCCCCAGCCCTTCCCGTCTGTTCCTGCATTCAGCCTTTTATAAAGGTTACTCTGATTACCGCAGATGTTATGAATCCAGTCCTCTTCATCATTTGTTTGTACCTTAAATTATATAATGATTACAGTATGACTTGCATCTCAGTTATCTCATCCCTGCTGTTTCCTCAACTGTGAATCTTGTACGAGAGAAAACATATTTTATTAGTATTTTTATTCTCTTCTTCAGACCCGTACTACCTTACTCAGTGGGATATCTTAGTGGGTAAGTGTTCCTTGTATCAAATCAAAAAGAATCCAATTCAGTCTAATCCACTCTGATCCAATCCAATCTAAACCAATCCAGTCCAGTCCAATTCAGTTCAATTCGATTCAATTCTCTATGTATTAGTTATTTCCTTTACAGGTGTAAACCCCTAAGCCGAGGCACTTGTTTAAGTTGAGGCACTTGTATTACACTTCTTTGCATGTCCCACCTAGCTCATCCAGTAGGCACTCAACATTCGTCATTGACTGGTTCGCTAGAACTAGACTCTCCTTGATAGTAGAGGTGTAATTTGGCCTTGGATCCTTATTTCTTTCTGTCTTATAAATGCTGAAAACTGTTTCTTATGTCAAAGATGGCATGCATAAGACTGAAAGTTATAATTCCATAGAATTAAGTGCTCAAAAGTGTAATATGGATCCAATGAATTTCAGTACAGGTCTGATAAGATAAAATGAGTTTAGGAAGCTATATCAAAAGCATTAACATATTACATGATTCTTGGCAGGCTCAGTTTTAACATACAACATAGTTATTACTGAAGGGGGAAAGGGGTTGGTGGTAATGGTGATATGATACCATGAAGAACTTCCCCCCTAAATATCCACTTTACCAAATGAAGCCTCCTGTGATGCTCTCAGCTGCAGGGACCTTTGTCTTAACCTCTCAAGGGCATCCTCTGTCACTCTAGGACCCTGTCCCATATAATCCATTGGTACCATGTTCAGAGAGGACTTCACAGACAGGTCCAGCCTCATCTTTAAGGCCACACACTGCTCTTTCCTTATGTAATGGAAATTCCCACATGAAAGACACCATTTTTCATTGTAAAATATTCATCACATGACATTTACCATTCCCACCGTTTCTAAGTGTTCAGTTCAGGGACATCACACACATCTGCAATGCTGCGAAACCATTACCACTGTCCATCTCTGGAATGTCTACGTTTTCCCAAATTGAAACCCTACCCCAGTCATGTTTGCTTTTTTAATGATAAAATAATGTCTCCTAATGGTAGGAAATTAAAACGTTACCAAAGTGTGTACAGTCAAAATGTGCACGTTCATTTTTTACCATCCATTACGGATCCACCTTTTGCTGCTAACAGTTTGTCGTATGTCGTTTTGCTCTTTGTGGGTGGGCATGTGTGTGCATTACACACACACACGGCTCCATAAAGGTAGATTGTTTTACGAAAAATTAAGTTACTCTATCTGTACTATGCTCTTTTTTTCATTTAACCAGTGGCATGGACATTTCCTGTGTTCTGATACATGGCAGGGCTCCATTACTTCTACAGCCAGTTCGTACTCCGTCATATGGGGCACCATCATTCCGTGTTACCCTAGTGGACACTTAACTTTGTTCTCAAGTTTTTCTTTTAGATACAATGTTACAATAAAAATCCTGGTACACTCAAGCGAACCTTCCTGCAGGACGCCTTTCTGAAGGTCCAATTCCTAAATATAAAGGTTTGCACATTAGGGGAAAAAGGTGGATGTAACATGGTAACTGCCACGTTACCCTACACAAACATTTTAGCTGCTCGTATTCCGTAGCGTGTTGGGAAGGAAGAGTCGGTGCTTAGCGGCCATTAATAACTCATGTCTTAGTGTGGGCTTGCTTGAAGTCACTTTCCTTTGGTAGGACTCCAAATGCTTCTCGGAGGAGAAGCTACTAAGCAGGCAGTTAGTTCATGGGGCACAGTGGGTCGCCCGCTGTGGAAAGGTGAGAGACACACATAAGCTCCCATGTGGACTTTGAACGTCACTGTGCGGAGCAAAGGCCTTGGGCACATGTCTTGCTTCCTGGATTAACTCGCGTTCTGTTCTTCCTCCCCTCTCATCCACGTAAAAATTCTGGGTCCCAAGCTAGACGTCAACACTGTCTGTATTCACCAGTGGGGGAAGCGCTGTGCCTTAGAGACACACAGTTTTTAACTTTGATCAATTCATGTTTTTTCCATATAGAAAAGAGTGGCCTAGTTGAGAATTGAACTTGAAAATTCTGAGCAATAGTTTCTGCTTAGCATTAGCAAAACTCCAAGGCACACTTGGGGCTTCAGGAGACTTGTATCAGTCATGTTTGTTTTCCTGACGGCCTCAGGCAGTGCTTGTAGTAACGCATGACTCGTCAATACTTGCACAGTGTAAGCTCACATCCATTAGACTAGTGTGTTGTTTATTTAATTTTTCACTAAAATCAGCGGTTTTAATTAAGGAGAAAATTAACGAAACCTGAAACTTAGAGGGGTGATTTGTTTTGCAAATAAAGGACCATGTTAAGTCCTGCAAAAAAAACCCTAATGTTCTATAATTAGCTCACATATAATTCATTCATGAGAAAGGCGGTCATGCACACAAGCAGGAAACCTCACTGCGAGATGGAGAGTGGCTGGGTCTGAGAGGAGCTGTTGAGTAGCAGGAAAGCATGAAGTAAATATTTTCCCTGATATAGTATATTTCATGGCAGCTTTTCACAGCAACTCCATGAAAGAGGCCTCTCATTTTTGGGCCAAGACTACCCGAAATAAGATGATTCTCTTAAAAACTGTTTTTCCATAAGCCCAGGTTTTAAGGGCAAGAATATCTATCTGCTCTCACTCTCCTCATGACTCAGTCAAGGGAAGGTTCTGAGAAAACTTGTTCTGTGGCCATGACTGTGAGTATTTAACAAATCAGTAAGGAGCTTTGGAAATGGATAGAATCTAAACCCTCAATGCGTCCACACTGAGACAAGGGCCATGGCCACTGTGGCCCCTTTCTGAGCTGTTTGTGAAGCTGGAATCCTTTCAAATGAGAGCAGGGATTCCTCAGAGGTACCAGCCAACAAGTTGCCAGCACACTGTGGGGGTTCTAGGGTCCTCTGCCCAACTTGCCAGGCCCCTAGGACTGCGCAGTTCCCCTGGAGTGGTGGCTCCCTCCCAGGCAGTTCTTTTATGTTGGGTGGCTCTGTTGGCCCTTTTCTGCCCCCAGCCAACCAAATTCTGTTTCCTAGGAATTTGGGATCGGGAATAAAATATTATGATTGAGACTGGGCTGGTGAATGGAAGAAATCTGTCAGGAATTTTGAAATTTCCATCCTCTGTTACCATGTACATGAAGAAGCGAGGGGTTGGAAGAGAGAGAGAGAGAAAGGAGAGAGAGAAATAGAGGCAGAGAGACTTCTGGTTTGCGTGATCTTTAGAAGCCTGGCTGAGTTCTCGACCTTGGATCCTCAGGATATACCCGCTGTCCTTATGACACACCCCCCACTTTTGTTTATGTCAGCCTGCGTAGAATTCTGTTATTGAATATTTGCATCAGAAGTTCTAACTGGCAAGATTTCATTGTTTTCTATGGCTAGTCTCCCATTGTATACATGAACCGCATCTCCTTTATCTATTTATTTATCGATGGGCACTTGGGTCGTTTCCACATCTCGGCTATTGTAACAACGCTGCAGTGAACATAGGGTGCACATATGTTTTCAAATTAGTGCTTTTGTCTCCTTTCGACTGATACCGGAGGTAGAATTGCTGAGTCACATAGAAGTTCTAGTTTTCATCATTTGAGGAATCTTCGCGCTGTCTTCCACTGTGGCTGCACCAGTCTGTGGTCCCTACCACAGTGCACGAAGGTCCCTTTGCTCCACATCCTCACCAAATGCCACTCAGTCATTAAAAAAAAATGAAATCTTGCCATTTGTGACAAAATGAGTGGACCTAAAGGATATGGTGCTATATGAAATAAGTCAGACGGAAAGGACAAATACCATATGATCTCACTTGTATATGGGATCTAAGACAAAAACAAATGAACAAACAAAACAAAACAGAAACAGACTCACAAACAAAGAGAACAAACTGGGAGTTGCCAGAGGGGAAGAGGGTGGGGGAAAGGGCAAAAAAGGGGATGGGGAATAAAAAATATAAATTTCTAGTTAAACAGTAAATAAGTCATGGGGCAATAAATAAGCATATGAAATACAGTCAATAATATTGTAATAACTTTGTACAGTGACAGATGGTTACCAGAGTTATCATGGTAATCACTTCACTAGGTATATAAATGTTGAATAACTAATATTGTACACGTGAAACTATGTAATATTGTATGCCAACTGTATTTTGACTTAAAATTATCTTAAAAAGTTCTAACTGACGCACATGTTGGAGCATATATTTACGGGAGATCAGCTAGGTGTTGAAAACAGAGAAGAAGAGGAAAAATTGAATACCTTCTTTGTGTCAAGCAACTTGCTGAACACTTTAGAAATTATTACTACTCAAAATATCTGAAAAAAATAGACGTTATTTCCCTCCCCATGTTTTCAGGTAAGAGGTCTGAATTTCAGAGGCTCACCTTCGAGCTGCACAGCCAGCTAGTGACAGATCAGGGGTTTGTACCCAGATTTGGGCAGTGAGCGCTGGACTGTGGTCTGACTTTGATAAATCACAGTCACCTTGGTTTTATGATCGTGAGCAAGCCATGTCACCCCCTTTAGACCTCTTTTTTTAAAAACATGAGTCTGGTTAAATATAATGTTCTGTAAGATCCCTTCCAAACCTAATGGCACAGTATCACTCTGATGATTCATTTAGATTAGAACAATGCTTCTCTTCCCAGGCGGTTGGCAGGGGGTGGCAGGAGGGCAAGTTATATCCAAGCCTCCTTGGGGGCCTGTCTGGACTATGCCATCCTTTCTTCTGTAGTCCTCCTCAGAAGGTTCTGAGAAGTCCGCTGAGTGGGAAAGTTGTAGGTACAGAGCTGGATTTGAACCCACAGCTGCCTCATTGCACTGCTGCCCTCTCTTCTGTTATGCCTGTTGGAACACAGATGAACCTCAGTATTTTTTTCAATTGAATCGAGTTGAGTTGATATTGACTATAAACGACTGATGTGTCCTTTGCGCATTTTAGAATCAACTTATCAATTTCTACCAAAAATACTGCTGGTAATGTTTTGGAATTGCCCGAATTTACAGATCAGTTTGGGGTATGACTGTCCTAACAATATTGAGTCTCATAAGCTGTGAACAAGCGCACTTCATTTTTGCAAAGGCCTTCTGTAATTTCTCTCAGCAGGCCTTTCACAGGTTGCAGGGTAAGTCATTTGCACTTCCTTTATTAATGTCTTTCTGTGCATTTGGCGTTCTTGGATGCTGCTGCGAGTGACGCTAAGTTTATTTTCCAATCGTGTCGGTTATCTAGAGAAACACCATTTATTTTGGCGTGATTTTTATGTCTTGTAACCTTATTATGCTAGTAATATGTGAATTAATGACACGGGAAACTTTGGATTTGGAAAGTCCTGCTTTGGGGTCTAAGTGACAAAGTGTACATGGTGAGCAGAATGCCTGACCTCCAAAGATGGCCCCGTCCTAACCCTCAGAATCTGCAACAGGGTCACGTGACATGGCAATGGGGAATCAAGGTTCCAGATGGACTTAGTATGGCTGCTCAGTTGGTTTTAAGATAGGGACATTGTCTTGGATGATTGGGTGGGCCTCATGTAACCAAAAGACCCTTCAAAGTGGAGGAGGGGGCAGAAGAGGAGGGTTCCAGGAATACATGAGTATGGAAGAAAGCTTCAAGGGATGCAACGCTGTTGGCGTCAAAGATGAAAGAGGGGGCTGTGAGCCAAGGCAGTGTCCAGAATCTGACAAAGGCAAGGAAATGGACTGTCTCTGAGACTGCAGAAAAACAGAACAGAATGAAACAAAAACCTATAGCACTGCCAACACCTTGGTTTCAGCCAAGTAAGGCCCCTGTTGGACTTCTGACCTCCAGAAACATAAGATAGAAAACCGTGTTGGTTCAAGTCATCGAGTTCGTGATCATTTGTTATAGTGGCGATAGAAAACTAGTGCGGTGTCGTTCAGAGTTCGGGAGAAGGCAGTTCTCTGTCACCGTCTTCTGTTGGTGGAGATGGCCCCATGCTGGCACCCTGCAAATTGCCAGCTTTGGGAGCAGCAGCAAACAGCAGCAACATTAGCGTTTTTGCCAAGAGGTCTTCAGGGAGGTGTGACGGCTGATATCAGGTGTCATCCACAAGTCAGAGCCAGGCTGTGAGGAGGAGACTTGATAGACAACCCCACGGTGACTGCAATAGCCAGAGGTGCTTGTGGACACAGGAGAAGTGCCACTTTGGAGGATGACTTTTAGTGGGGAAAAACTCCATCTTGAGAAAGTAGGCATCTGAAAGGTACAAGTCTTTATAAATATGACCTGATTTGTTGCCTCAGAGAAGTGAGGCGAAAGGATTTGCATCATACTACTAGTAATAGCTCCTTATACTAGTACTCGCTACATTGGATTTGCATCATACTACTAGTAATAGCTCCTTATACTAGTACTCGCTACATTGGATTTGCATCATACTACTAGTAATAGCTCCTTATACTAATACTTGCTACGTTTCGGGTTTGTAAATCCAAAGAGGATTGAAACTCGTGCCATCCTGAGACCAGCCTTGCTTGTTTGTACTCCAGTGTCTAGAGTGAGAGAAAGGAGGTCGATTTCAGGGGTTGGCTGGGGACTGCACGCAGCCCTCAGACGGTCCCGTCTCGGCCACCTCAGCCCGAGTGAGCGCCCACTCTGGGTGAGCAGATGGGTGCGGTGGTTCTGGGTTACTGTCCTGCGTCTACATTGTGATTTCAGTACGCGTACTGCCGTCTCTTCTTTGTTTTGTCCGTGTCTATATTTTTAATAAAGAACAAGGCAAGGATAAATGAGAGAAATATTGTGTATTTCTTATCTTCAGTGCATGTCAGTGAGAATGATGCTATCTGTGGGGTTTCAGTTAATAATAAAACAGAGCTACAAAGACCAAATCAGAAATAAAGTGAATTTATAACAATGTCACTCACAGTGACATGTAAAAAGGTATCGATGTCATGTGTCTTACAACATTTACCTCTAAAACTAGTTATTCTGTGCCGGTTCTTCATTCTTACAATTGGTCATCCCATTTCTATTATCCATGGAGCAAAAGTCTGGAGTGAAAAAGTTTAAAATTAAAAAAAACAATAGTCATATATATTTACTATATTTTTCTTACAGACTGACAATTTGGAGGTAACAAAAAAAATCAGTTTTATAACTCACCTCCTTATAAAATACTTGTATTAGTTATTCTTTCAGAAGAAATCCACGCCTATTTACCCTCTCTCCCGTGGGGAGGAAGATAAGGGTACGCTCACGGAAATGACAGTGTCTTCCTTCATCTGGACTTTCGAGTTAAGGAAGCAAGGCTGGAAACAGCTCCTTTATAGTGGCCCCAGCAAAGGCCCTTCCCATTTTTTACTTTGCAGTTTAGTTGACATTTATGGGCTGCTTCTGCTCTGCCAGGTACCATGCCAGGTTGTCAAGGACACAGACACGGTTCAAACAGAGCTTCTTTCCTCAACAAGCCCGTGGTGGGATGAAGGAGGCAAACAAGTGCTCCAGACCAAAACGCACGACGGGGGCACCAAGTGGGGGCACTTCTTTTGGCGAGAGAAGTAAAACCTTCATAGAAGGAGTGACATTTGAAAGGGCCTTGCAGGAAAAGGAGGCCAATAGTTACACATTTTAAACAATGAGACAGTGTAAAAACTCTCAAGAAAGTTCTGTTTGTGTTCTGTCAGTTGCCTGTGTAACTGGGAGGAGCCACTTGAGGGAGGGGGCCGCCGAGGGGACCAGACTGGAAGTGGGAAGAGCAAAGGCTCAGCCAGCCCCACCAGCCCAGGCCAAGCCCCTTCAGCTGCTGCAAGAGAGAGCGCAGGTGCGCATCTCCAGCAGAGGCTGTTCAACACTCCATGTGTTCTTTAAAAGGAAATTAAAAAAGGGAAGGGAAGAGAAGGGAAAAGAGGGAAGGGGAGGGGAGGGGAGGTCAGGAGAGGAGAAGAGAAATGATAACAAGGGTTTTTGCCACTTCCTGGCTCTGAGGTAGTGTTAGGGGACTCACTTAAGCCTTAATTTCTTTATCTGTAAACCAAGAAAACTTAAACCTCCCTTAAGGGATTTTTGGAGAATGAATGGGAGAAAGGCAAGTACAGTCCCCAGCACATTGCCTGACCCAGAGAAATGGTGACATGGTGACCATGATGACTGTGACAGTGGTGATGTTGATGATGGTGGCGACAGTAAGGAATTGGGCCTGTGCTCTGGGCTTCCTTGGGAAGACTGCACATCCCAGGAGGTGGGCAAGAACAGCGTGATCCGGGCTAAGCTGGCTCTGACCCAGAGCCACTTCCTGCCCATCTGCACTTCCCTTGCCGTTTTTCCTGTGGCTCAGGTGGTGCTGGCAGCTGCTCCAACTGCTGCTGCTGGTGCCCTGCCATCTGCGGTGAGCCAGGCAATGGTCTATTAACCCAAACCTCAACTGGAAACCCCGAGCCCTAAATGATCCCAGCATCAAGGTCCCGTCCTCCCCTTCACTTCCCTCCCCTGCCTGCCCCCATCCTTTAATCCACCTGCCGTCCTTTCTTTTCATTCTGTCTGGATTGCCTCTGACCCCTTTCTTCTCCCTCTTCTGCACTCACTTCCTTTTCTTGTCCTTCTCCTCTGTGCACGCTTGCTCCTCCTGTGGTTCAGGGTCTCCAGTGTGCTTGGTAGAAGGATGTGAGGTCAGGGGGCTCAGAGACTGGTCATGTGCTTCTGCGTCTCCCTCCTGGGTTGTGGTTTCCTCATCTGCAGAAATTAAGGGGTTGGACCAGAATAATCCACAGTGTTCTTTCCACTCTAAGCATCCATTCTGTTACCTTTTGTTGTGTTTGACTTGGTGGCTGCCTTTCCTGTTTCAGCTGACTCATCTGTCCACCTGCATCCCTCATCCGCATCTCCGCCAGTGTGGTCCAAGCCACCATCATCTCTGACAAGATCTGCTAGAATAACCTCCTGCTCATAGAGTTCTCGCTGCTTCCGTTCTCATCCTGGCCCAACACATTTTCCATGCAGAAGCCAAAGAGACCTTTTAAAACGTAAATTCCTGCAAACTCCTTATACAGTTGTTGTCCATCCCATATTCTCTTTCGAGTGAGTGTTACTGCCTGAAATGCTCTTTATTTACTCACAAAGAGCTGGATGTTTCCGTACCTGTTTATCGTCTGTCTCCCCCAGTCAAGTGCAGGCTCCGTGAGAGAGGGAGCTTGTGAGTCTTGCTCACCCTGAGTAAGTGCTGATCAGAGGGACCTCCCTTTGCCATAGAGCCCATCCCTCCCCTTCTTGAGATTGTTATCTGCCAACTACACCATTTCTTAGAAATATCTCTGCCTGCCAGAAATGTGGCCTGTACTTCTTCATCAGCTCTGGAGACAATCCCCCTCATTCGCTGTTCTCAGCCCCCCAGGTCTCAGACTATGGTAAAGGACGGTTCTGAGTTCTTCTCTCACTGTAACCGCAATCTGTGCTCTTGGGTGGATTAGGATAAAAATAATAGAAGGCTTAGACTCTAATCTAAGTAGCTCTTTCCCACAATGCCAAGAAAGAAACTTCTCTAAGAAAATTTATTAGAATCTTCGGAATTCTGTGCTTGGATCTGAGGAAGATGTTTGGAATGGCCAGGTCCTTTAAAACAGTACTTTGAGGTTGGTGATGTTAATACGCCCATTTTGCAGATAACAAAAACTAGGGTTTAGAGTGACTGTGTCACTGGATCGAGGTCATAGGGCCAGGATCTGAACCGAGAAATGCCAGAACCAAGCAGTCTGTCACCATGTCATTCTCTCCCACACTCTAGGTTAGAACAGTGTCCTGCTTCACTTCCACCGCAGTGCATATCCATATCTGAGGTTGTCTGGTGAACTTTTCTGACTTTCTGTGGTTGATTCCTTCCGTCGTAACCTCATCTCCATCAGGGCAGGTACCATGTGCATCCTGCTCATTGCACTACACTCAGTGTTCATGGCAGTGCCTGGCACGTGATGGACCCTCAGCAAATGCTCACTGAATGAGTGGATCATTTGCATGTTAGAAGAAGAGGTATAATAAAAGTTCTGATCATTTTGATGGAACTTTTTCAGAGGTATTTCTAATGGTGTCATGCCTTCATCCTCTGAGAGTATATTTGGTGTTGGCATTAACCCAAACTGTTAGTTTTTTTCAGGATATATATGTGGTCCTAAAACATCACTGCTTTTCTTTCTCAGAAGTGAGACCTCTTTGCAGGGGGCCCACCCTACCTTCCTGTGCAGTAGGAGTCTTCGATAAAACCCATGGACTCCAGCACAGATTAAAATTGTTAAAAGCATAAAATAAAATACGTGGTATTACAAGGGAACCAATTACATTGAATAGCTATCAAAATATAAACAACTGTGGCATAGTACTATATATGCTTCTTTATTAATACACTAGGTAATTAAATGTAAAAAAAAGTCTAATAAAGTCGAATGTGTACCTGGAATTGAGATTTCCAGGTATCTGCAAAAACTGAAATATCATATGAAAATAATGGAATATGAAGAGATCCAGGATTTCTATTGGTAAAAAAGTTGTAGGAATTACTAATGCTTCCATAATTAAAGGAAACATTAAATTTTATAAACAGGTCAATAAAAACAAAGATAAGTTTTCCTTGTATAGGTATATAGGCCCACTGAATTTTAGCCATAGACCCCATGGACCCCAAATTTAAAAACTGTGTATTAGAGGAATCCAAAATAGGATCAGGAATAGCAGCTGCATTTTATTAACTAACTGTATTATCTCCAAAAGTGACCTCTAAGAGGTTATTCTTCATTTGGTGTATATGTTCTGACATACGTGGTTATTTTCTAAATTCAGCCTCCTATTTTAATTCCCACAGAAACTCTGTAACTATTGACAAAGTGGCATAGTTATCATCATTTGAATATATTTACTCAGGCCCTGGCCAGTGTGGCTCAGTTGGTTGGGGTGTCATCCTATGGACTGAAAGGTCATAGGTTTGATTCCCAGTCAGGGCACATGCCTAGGTTTCTGGTTTGATCTCTGGTCAGGGCGCATATGAGAAGGCAACCAATCAATATTTCTCTCTCACACTGATGTTCCTGCCTTCTCCCTCCTTCCTTCTCTCTCTCTCTCTTGCCCCTTCCCTTTCTCTAAAAGCAATGAAAAAAAATGCCCTTAGATGAGGATAGGAAAGAAAAAAAAAATATTTGCTCACTATCTGTCTATACACATATAAAGTGATATTATGAAAATTTAATCTTTGTTGAAAATGCATAATTTTTATTTATTGATTTAAAAGATTAATTTAAAATAGTTAATACAGTCGCATGATTTAAAAATTCAAAAGACATAAAAAAGCAGAAAATATTCCTCTAACCTCTGGCCACCAATCACTGAGCCTCCTCCCAGGTGGCAACCAGTGTTATCAATTGCTTATATATTCTTTCAAAGGTGTTGGATGTATACAAGCAAATACCTTTACATCTTCTTTTCCCTACTGACACAATTTACAGGATGTAAGTTACACTGCTTTCCATGTTTTTCTGTCACTTAAACATGTCCAGAAGTCAGTTCTGTATTGGCACCTTAAGAACTTAATTTCTTCTGTGACGCAGAGTTGGTCTGTCACAAGGATGTACCATAGTCATGTAGCCAGTCTCTTAATGACAGACCTTCAGGTCATTTCTAAGTGATTTACTATTAGGAAAAATATATAGATAGCAAAAATGCATCACTTAAAGATGGGCATTTTGTCGTGGATACCTACGTGTGTGGGACGTAGAGCCATGATACCCAAATATCAGTAGTCAGGAGAGATTTGTACCACTTAGAGGGTGACATGCTGAGACTCTTAACAGAATGGATAACTCACCAACAGGCTTGGGGAAAGACACAGGTCTCATCAGCTCTCTCCCAGCGGTCTTGCATGAGTTTAGCATTCTCCCGAAAGAAGTGGTCACTGGCGACAGGGAGCCCAGGTTTATGAGCCTACTTTGGAGAAAGCTTGGAAGTATCAAATATGCAAATTTGTATTTGTTTGTTTGTTGATGGCTCTCAGAAGCAGACTCAAGTTAATAATATTCTTCAATGTCCATGGCACATTGGTCCATGAAGGGCTCCTCTCTTATTGTGTCTATTTCTTCTCATCCACTTCCATTTCCTACATTCCACATCAATTATTCTAGTTGAATGTGTTTGAAGTGTCTTTTTTACATGCAAAATGGATATAATGACATTGTGTGTACATGCACATGCTTGCTTTAGACTTACATAAATGACAGTGGGTTGTAACTTATTCCATCTCTTTTTCCACAATCACTATGTGTTATGGTCCCTTCTGCTACTGTATATACACTTAATCCTTTGCCTCTAACTGCCACATGGTCTCACCCACGTCACTGCTTTCTCGGGGATGGACAGCCAGGTTGTCTGTAGCTCCTCACCACCTGCATGGCCTCCTCTGGATGTGTGAGAATATATTTGGTATTTACACCAGGAATAGAATGGCTGGGCCATACAATTGCATACACTTAGGGTGATGAAGTGGTGTCAGATTACACCCCACCCCCCACCCCCGCCATGGCCCCCCACCCCTACCCCACCATGGCTCCTTGGTCAGCAATGCCAGAATACCTGAGGTCACAGCCTTATATCCCTGCCAGCTCTTGACATTATCCTGCCATCTTATCTTCTTCAGTCACGTGACATATTATTCTGTTGATTTGCATTTGTCCTTTTACAGATGGTTTTGAGCTTCTCTTCACTGTGTGTGGGCCTTTATGATATGCTCTGTTCACATCCTTTATAAATTACCTGTTCACATCCACTGTCCATTCTCCAATTGGGGTTTCTGTCTTCTCCTTTAGGGGGTACAAGTGTTTCCTTTATAATATGAATAAAAATCTCTTGTCAGTGTCAGATGTGACAAATATCTTTTCCAATTTTGTCATCTGCTTATTAACTCTGCCCTATTTTAAACAGGTATTCTCACTTTTTAAGTAATCATATTAATCATTTTTTTTGCTTCATAGTTATGCTTTTGATGTTGTAATGTTTTGTTCACTAAGTTCTTCTCACCTTAGATAACAAAGATATTCTCCTACATTTTCTTCTATTACAGCTATAATTTTATATACTTAAATACATCTAGAGCTCACCTCTGTATATGGTGTTAGAAAGGGATCCAGTTTTGTCTTTCTCCAGAGATAGTGAGGGATAGCTCTGACAGAAGTGGAAGATGCAGGCTGGGAGAAGAGGATGAGAGGGGAAGTAAGATCATCTGAATCCCACAGAGAAGGGACACAGAACCAGAATCTGGAGATTCGATCTAGCCCACTCCAGGAGATATCCCCCTATTTGTGGTCTATAATGAAGTACTGAAAAACCCAGCATTAATGTTCTTCTCTTGCAAATAAAACCATTGGCAGGAGGAATCCCCCCCCACCCCCCGGCACTGAGGTTCCGGTACACGGCTTTAAAAACATACCCTGGGCACAACAGAAGGACTTCCCCAAACAGGAGGGGACGCTGGGTGAGCAGGGTGAGAGGCAGCTGCCAGAGGGAGGGAAGCCAAGCAGACACAGTAAACGTGGAGAGCTGACTGTGCTGAAGATGGACCAGATGACGTCACAGTCAAACAATCATTTCTTGCTCTCAAAGATGGAAATTTACCCGTTAAAGAATGTGGAAAACAGTATGGAATTTCCTCAGAAAACTAAAAATGAAATTGCCTTTTGACCCAGCAATTCCACTGCTGGGATTATACCCCAAGAACCCTGAAACACCAATCCAAAAGAACCTATGCACCCCAATGTTCATAGCAGCAGCACAATTTACAACAGCCAAGTGCTGGAAGCAACCTAAGTGCCCATCAGTCAATGAGTGGATCAAAAAACTGTGGTACATTTACACAATGGAATTCTACGCAGCAGAGAGAAAGAAGGAGCTGCTACCCTTTGCAACAGCATGGATGGAACTAGAGGGCATTATGCTAAGTGAAATAAGCCAGGTGGTGAGGGAGAAATACCACATGATCTCACCTTTAACTGAAACATAATCAACAAAAGAAAAAAGTAAACAAAATACAACCAGAGACATTGAAATTAAGAACAGTCTAACAATGGCCAGAGGGGAAGGGGGAGGGAATAGTGGGGGGAAGGGTTTCCAGGAAACACTATAAAGGACACATGGACATAACCAAAGGGGAGGGTGGGAGTGGGGGAGGGGGTGGGATTGGCTGGGGTGGGTGGGGAGTGGTGGGGGGAAAATGCAAACTGTAATTGAACAACAATAAAGTAATTAAAAAAAAAAAGAATGTAATCGATTTCTGTCCAGTGTCTGAGTCTTGAACATTCCTGTATTTCCAGTTTATTATCAACTGCTTATCATTAATCCAAGTGCCAATCAAACAAAAAAAGTAGTAAATGATATAACTATATTGTAGACAAATTTTTGGTATGCTCAGGCTTTTGATCTACATATAAGAAACCCAGTGTATATCTTTTAACCTTCCTTGTAAATGGTCCCAGTAGTCAGCCTGTCATTCTTCTGTGGCTTTACCACCATTGAGGATCCTATCATACCCTCAGGGAGGCAGTGACATTGTCCTAAGACCATAGTTCAAGAAGGATAAGAAAAAAGAAAAACTTGGGAAAAGAAAAAGAGGGCAATTTTTTTTTCTCTTTTCAAATCTATAAAAATGGCTCTTTAAGAGCTGGCATTTTTCTTGTCCAGCAAAGAGCCTGATTACCCTGTGGGAGAAAAGAGCAGAAGGCAAGTAAAAGGTCACATGGAGCATTTTTTGCCTGCTTGTTTTTCTTTTTGGTTTTGCCCTGAATACTTTTTGTCATGCAAGAGAAAAATTAAATCTCTCTCTTTAATCTATCCGCTAGGCTCTCTCTTATCACCTCCCCAACAGAAAGACTATTTCTGGTAGAAGGCCTCCTCCAGGTTCATCACCAAACTCATGGTTAAAATATCCCCAACTGTGAGAAACATCCAGGGGTGTCGAAGCGTTGTGACTTACGAATAAAAGTCACATGTGAAGACACACATCTTCCTTCCTACCCTACGTAGAAAGTTTCTAGGACCCTGGGGTTAGACAGCCTGAGTTCAAATCTTGCCTTTGACCCTGAAAACATGTAAGGCCTGTCATGATTTATTGCGTCTCTCTGAGCCTTGTTGTCTTCACTTACAAAATTGAGAAAATAATAGTACTACTTTATAGCGTTATTAGAAGATTACGTGTCACACATCTGTTGAATAAAATTAAAAATACCTGACAAAGCCAAGTGCTGATGAGGATATGGAGCAACTGAAACTCTCATATGTGGTGGGTGGGAATGCAAAATGGCGCAGCCACTGTGGGAAACAGTCCAGTTGTTTCTCACATGGTTGTCACTTGGCCCAGCAACCTTGCTCTTGGATATAGTCACTCAAATTAAAGGAACACGTACGTTCACACAAACACTATATGCTAATATTTACAGCAGTATTATTAATAATTACCAAATGCTGGAAACAACCCAAAATAGTGAGGGAACAAACAAACAAGCTGTGGCATATCCATATAATGGAATACTGCTCAGCAGTAGAAAGGGAAGGGCCACTGACATTTGTAACAATGTGGGTGAATCTCACAGCATTGTGCTAGATGACATAAACCAGTGCCAAAGGTCCTATGCTATATGATTTCATCCATGTGACATTCTCAAAAAGACAAAGCTGTAATGACAGAGCACAAGATGATGGTTACCATAGACCTATTTGGGGCTAGGGGTGGAGCAGAGTATCTACCAGGGGATAGCTGGGAGTTTTATGGGGAGATGGAGCTGTTCTGTATCCTGATTGTGGTGGTGTTTCATGAATTTATGCCTCTGTTAACATTCATAAGACTGTCTACCAAAAGTCCATTATAATGTAAAATTTAAAAAAATAAAACGTTGAGCAAGATTGCATGAAGTGATGCATATTTACTCTAGTCCCTGGCACACATGGATTTTAGCTATTAGTTGTTTCAAGGACGGTGGTAGACTGCATCTCCATGCATCCAGTTTCACAGAGACGACTGATCCAATTCATATGGTATGCCCATGTCAAAGACGGGAGAGAAGAAAATGCTATAAATCACGTAATCAGTGTAGGTGATTCTGCCTGACCACCTCCCTTGGCGATCATATGCTGGGCACGCAGGGGAGATAGAAAATGTCAATCTGACCTTTTCTCACTCGGGGCCAGTTCCCACACGTGCCTGTCCCAGCATGGGCCTCTCTCTACACTGAATATGCTACTAGTGCTAACAAGGGTATTTCCTAAAATATGACCCCAAAACACAAACCAACTACTGCATTTGTAGTAATCCAAAGAAATAGGAATGAGTTTGGACAATGGAGGGAACTGGCTGTGTTTGGCTTATTGGGATCCAGTTTGGTGTCTTCCTAAAGGATTGTCAAGGATAGTTTGGCTGTATGTAACTTTTATCATACATGCTGATAATGATTTAAGATCAGCCTCAGAGATCACTCAGAGATCACTCAGAGATCAGAAAGCCAGTTGATGTTTAACGTGGGCTGTCACGTGCACCTACTGGTTTGGCTATTTGGAATTGTTTATAGTCCTTAATGCAGTGTTCCTTTAAAATGGACCAGCCATTATAATAGCTCAGTATCTGGGCAACAGACATTTAGAACCGATAATATATGTAGGGTCTATTCCCATGACCTCCACATCTTCCGTGGTTTCAAATGAATGAGTCTTGGCCTAAAAGAACTTCCGTCTGAGAGCGGTATTTAGAACCTGGAATATACTCCTTTCATTGCTAAGAGTCCACAAATTCTTCATCTTTTAAAGTTGGATATGATTTCTAGAAAAGCAGATGTCATTCTGAGCTAATCTTGTATTTAGTAAGATAAATCTGTTGGAGATTCCAATTTTTGTTTAAAAAAAAAAAAGATGTGGCTAGGAAGCAATGAGCTGGTTTGGGGGAGGCTCCAAAACTGTTTGTGGCCCATAAAGAGTGAAAAATGTCAAAAAACTGGGAAATTGTCTTTTAAATGCCTTCAGCTCTGATGTGTTAGTCTCTGTGCTGACTTCTTTGAACCAGGCAATATTAATTTGAAAGAGTTCTAAAAAAATGTGTAATTCTCATGCTTCTTGAATCTTTGTTTTGTTCAGAGTAGAGCTTTAATGTAAGTGCCAGAGGTATTTGACTGAAAAGGCTAAATTGGGTAATGCATAGGCTTGAATAAAAATAGAATTAATTGCTAGTATTTTACTGCACTGTAACCAGGTGCAAAGCACTCTCCTAAACATTTGGATACGTTTTTTCTCATTTAATTCTCACAGCAACTTTATGCAATAGCCTCCACTGCTATGCCTATTTTCTAGTAGAGGACTCAGAGCCACAGAGGTTAAGTGACTTGCTAGAGGTTACAGAAAAGGTGGCGTAAGTGCAAGTCAGGGCTCCCTGACAAGGACTGCCTGTCACTCGAGGGCCTCCTTCCAAACCACTGTGCCAAGTGGCCTTCCTGGAGAAGCATGTGAAAGGATCGGGATGAGAGCACAACCATCTAAGACAGGAAATGAGGACGGAGAGAGAGCGACAGAAGACACAACTGGGGATTCAGAATGATGAGTTAGGAAGACAGGTGCAAAGCAGCTAAAATCCCCCTGATCTGACTCTCCAGCATTTGAAATGTCGTCTTGAATAATCCATCATTTATAATTTTACCAAACTATCTCACTTATTAATTCACTCCATAAGTATTATGGATCCCCTATTGTGTGCTAAGCTCTAAGTGATCTAGGCACACAGAGTTGGCACTAACAAGATTTCTGATTTCAGGCAGCTTTTGGTCTGTTACGTGGGCTACACTTTACCTTGAAACACTTCCATCAAAGACCATGTATTAGAGATATCTACACGCTAATCAGAAGTTCACACTGCGGGGTGGTCAGCCTGTGCTCATCATGACAGCCACACCCCACATTGCTGCTGCAGGGGGTTCAGCTCTCTGTCTCTGACCAACACTGGCGCTCGCTTATTAGCATACTGGGTGACAGAGAGGCACTTTCATTTGAGGATGTTCAAGGTGTAGATTGGCTAATGGAATACCTCTCATCCATAAGAAGAGATGAAATACCACCTGCCATTTGGGACAACATGGAAGGATCTTGAGAATATCACGAATATAAGTGGAATCAGTCAGACAGAAAAAGTTAAGAACCATACCATTTCACTCTTTTGTGGCATACAAAACTGAAGGCAACAAATGAACAAATGAAAAACAGACAGAAGCTTGTAGACACAGACAGCATGATGGTGGTTACCAGAGTGGGGGGGGTGGGAGAGGTAGTAAAGGGGGGTCTGATGTATGGTTATAGAAGATCTGACTTTGGGTGATGGGCACACAGCGCAACATACAGATGGTGCCTCACAGAACTGGACATTTGAAACCTATATAGTCTTCTTAATGACTGCCACCCCAATGAATTTCATTTAAAAAAGATCTTGTATAAATTTGATTTTGTTCAGCATTAGTAAATAAATAAATATTAGAGACACACCCCCTCCTTATATGACAGGGTATGAGAATATTCTGACCTCAATGGTCTCTGCATTTTGGTTAGATGCTGGATAGTGTTTATAAAAACTTAAGGAGGCTCTAGATAATATCTTCCACCAAAGCATCAGCCCTTTATTCTGCTGGGCAGGGAGATTGGAGCTGGGGGCGACACCTTACCCCACCCTGGGACTGGGTTGGGTCTCTTTCTGATTTGCTCCTGTTCCCAGGATGGGGCCCTCCATTGGAGTGAGAGCCTGATACCGTGACCAGGATCTCATCCCCCAGTGGGTCCTGCACTTCTCAGTGCAAATAAAGCATGGAAAATTCCACTCTGCCTTCAGGAGGTTTTTGATACTTAGTCTCCTGCTCTGTGAATCTCTTCAAATTTCTTCAGGGAAAGCCAGCTGTGTGCTTGAGGCCCCTCAAGTCTCCAGTTTTGTCATTCCTGCCTCACAAGAATGCCAACATTTCTGGTTTCGTAGCCTCCGGCAATGGCCCTCTGACAGACCAAGCTGGATTCTGTTCTGGTTACACCCAGAATTGCACGTGCTCCCAGGGTCAGTTGACAGGGGACAGATTAGTTCACCACCGCCCCTGGGGCCCTGTGAACCAATGTTCCTCCCCAGCAGGTCGATGTCTCCTCAGAACTGTGAACCTAAGGAAAATCCTGCTCTTCTTCTTTTTTTAGGATTTTATTTATTTATTTTTAGAGAGAGGGGAAGGGAGGGAGAAAGAGAGGGAGAGAAACATCAGTGTGTGGTTGCCTCTCATGTGCCCCCTACTAAGGACCTCGCCCACAACCCAGGCATGTGCCCTCCTGACTGGGAATTGAACTGGCAAGCCTTTGGTTCGCAGGCCGATACCCAGTCCACTGAGCCACACCAGCCAGGGCCTGCTCTTCTTTTAAGAGGTTTTTCAATTTAGCTTCTAAGTCTCCTGCCTTACATAGCTTCCAAATTTTAGCAAATGTCTTGAAAAGAACACTAGCCTAATGCTGAAGCCAATCCTCAGGGCTGCATAACTGCCACAGTCTTTGCTGAGTTTTCTTTCACAGCAAGGGCCTTTGCTGGAACCAGCTTAGGCTTCTCAGCCCCTTGGCCAGACCCAGAACTGGCAAATGCCCCCTGGGAAAAAGCTGCTAAAGATCCTGTATTCACTTCCTCTGGGAGTTTTCATGAAATTTTAGCTCATCTAGTCTTCATTGCTTTTGCAGCTCTATGATGCCTTGAAATAGATTCTTAAAAAAAAATTACCTAGACTTTTAGTTATGCTTTAATGGGGGTGTTAAGCTCCATTCTGGGAAGTCCTATGTGCACCTCTTAAAATGGCAGCCAGGGCCCTGGCCAGGTGGCTTGGTCAGTTAGAGCTGATGTGCCAAGGTCATGCTTTTGCTCCCTGGTCAGGGCACCCACAAGAATCAACCAATGAGTGCATAGATAAGTGGAACAACAAATTGACGTCTTTCTCTCTCTCTCTCAAATCAATCAATTAAAAAAACTAAGTGGCAGCCAGAACTGGGTCTGCCAGGTTGCTGATTTGGAGGGAGACTCTCCGACACAGGGTGAGCTGTATCTTGACCCCGAACGTCACCAGCCCGTGTCTAGTGAGTCTTGTGTGCAAAGTGTGAATGTCACCAGCCCGTGTCTAGTGAGTCTTGTGTGCAAAGTGTGATATTGGAGGGCAGAACTGGGATTCGAGAAGATTACCAAATGGGTCATAGATGGTGTGATGCCTGCTTTTTAATAAATTCTGAATGGATGGAAGGCTTTGGTTTAAGGCTTATTTTCACTTGAACCTGGCAGCAAAGTAGTAACAGAGATCTTTAACTATAACCTCTACAGTTTTTAAGGCCACCAGTTCTAAAAATAACCTAATAATTGTGAGAGATCAAATTGATTTAGGTCCATTCTTGACATGGCTCCTGTAGAGACCAATTTATGTCTTTTCAATTTATGTCGCTTCTTGAGGAGTAAATGCTATAAATCAACAAAGCAGTATATAAAGCATATATTGTTTCTTTTTGTTTTAGAAACAACTTCCTGTCCACTGAGCAATTTAATTGACACGGTTCTAGAGGTCTACAGGTTTGTAAATTCATTTGTTTTCCACCTCTGAGTGCTCTTGAATATTTAAAAAACTTCAATTCTAGGTCTTCTCAGTCTTGCTCTTCCCTTACTGAGTGCTAATTTTTTCATCTAACTCGTTACCAAAATACTAATTCTAGATCATTTTAATAGATCTTTTCTGAAAACTTCTTCTCCAGCTCCAAAATCCTTTACTCATTCATTCAACAGAGATTTATTACATATTTCTTTGCTAAATCTACAGCTATGGAATACATGTTGGCACACCATGGCTGCAGCAGAGGAAATAGCGCTGCCTGATTGTATACACCTACCAGTAATTGGTATTTGTACAATCACCATTTTCTCTAAAACAGAGCTAGATGCAATGTATACCTTTGTTCAGCTCTTCATCGCCAGTCCTGAGCATACTGCCTTGCACATAGTTGGTATTTAATAAATGTGTTACATTAATAAATTAGTCAGTGAATAATGCAGCGTACTTAGAGCTAGTCCTCTACATTTTTCATCTAGGGGACAAGTAAAAGAACACACACAATTTGTAATTTCCTTCACATTCTACTCCTGAATTGTGTCTAAAATAAAAACCCATGAAGCCCATGAAGATCTGTTTGGCACTGCAGGGCAAAGAAAGCAAGAAAACATTTTTAAAAATCAGCCTTTGCTTTTTTGAAAGAACAGAACAATGAGGATAGAAGGCTCATCAAAGAGAGAGACTCGCAAGCCACTCTTGAAAAGACACATAAAACAGGTACAGGTGAAGGTTTCTCTTCAAACCAAGAATGATGAAGTCGTGAAAAAGCAAGAATGTGGAGGTGCTGAAAAGTTCATTTAGATTAAACAAGACAATGGGCTGAATGGACTCTCTAGGTAGAAACTACAGGAAAAGTTATACCAAGGAGCCCTGCAGCACAATAGAAGGAAGCTCATTTTACTCACTTCTCTTTCAGACCCTAATGCGTCACCTACCTCACACCGGTGTGCACCCTTAGTGCTCTAAACTCTGTACTTTAAGGGGAAGTTGGAGAAAGAGAGTATGTGCATGCACTTTGATGTTTATGAAGATCTTTAGGAGGCCATCTGTGTGCTGAAGGAACTATTTATTTTGCCTGTGGGCTTCCTCTTCTTTTTTTTTCTTTTTAAACAAAAAGAAAAGGAAGAAATGATTTCTAGCCCTAGCCGGTATGGCTCAGTTGGTTGGAGCATCATCCCATAAACCTAAAGGTAATGGGTTTGATTCCCAGTCAGGGCACATGCCTGGGTTGCAGGTTCAGTCCCTGGATGGAGCGCATGCAAGAGGCAACTGATCGATGTTTCTGTCACATTGATGTTTCTCTCCCACTCTCTCTCCCTTCCTTCCCCCCTCTCTAAAATCAATAAGCATATCCTTGGGTGAGGATTAAAAAAAAAGAAATGATTTCTAGAAACCAATTCACTGATCAAAGTACTTATTTCTTCATCTTTACCCATCTTCCTGGGAAGAACTTTTGCCCACATTGATCATGAAGCATGGTATGAGCATGTTTAACATAATGGCGGTGCTTGCCACATACATGATGCAGGAGGACTATGTGACAGTGAATTGAGGATGGTTCCAAATTCATTCGTGTGTATATGCAAAGGTTTAAGGCCAATACCAGGCACAGAGCAAACATTTGGTAAATAGTCAAATAAATAAATCACTGAATGAACCATATATGTATAGGGGAAACGCGATAGAAAAAGTCATCCAAGCTCTCTCCTGGGCCATAGATTTATTGTATCATTAACAGTTTATTGCATCAATAAATGAAATAGTAAAATGAATCCAAAGTTTCTTTGAACATCTAAAAAATTGCTTGTAGTAAAGGTGTCTCAGATCCAAAGAAAAGGAGACAGCACTTTTAAGTCTTATGTATGTAGACACTGATTAAAAACAAGGAAACAAAACACTATTCTGTCCAATTAGAACATGGAGTGAAAAATGAATGGATGTCAAGCCTAAGTTTGGATTCTGCTCCCTCTCTACTGTTTAACAAAGATGCTATTTCACTCCTTTGAGGCTGTTTCCCCATTTGTGGAATGAGGATATAATGCTTACTTGGAAGATTGGATATTAAGTTCAAATATGCACTAAGTAAGTTTATGAAGTTGTGCATTATTTTCTTTTGGTAGGGATTTTCCGTTTAGCTATTTTTCTCTTGAGGTGTGTTCCCTATGACCTTTAGATGCTTCCTACAAAGTGATGTGCTTGTGCCAGTGTCGAAGAGAAATGGGATTTTGTTAGGTTGACCAGGAGAGAAAGAACAAATTAAGTGCATTGATACCAGGAAAAGATTTCTTCTTATCTGGTCATCGTTCTGGCTGTTTTGCACATTCCACCTCTATGGACCCTTCACATTCACCCTAGATCCAGCCACGACAGCCCTCTGAAACAGAGAAGGGGCCCAACAGAGGTCTGACCTTTGGGGGCTGGGCCACTACTTTTCCCTGACTGCAGCCAGCAGCCTAGAGACTTCTGGCTGACTGTGTATTTCTCTATGCATGCATTTTTATCATTCTCTTCAAGAACACCACAACTCCGTGCTCACAGGCAGACTCAGACAGCTGTGTCCATCACACCTCTTCGTTCTCCTGGAGCAGAGGACCCCGGCTGGCTGTAAAATGAGGCTGAGAGGTCATGAGGCCACGTGGAGCCATCTGGCTCCTTTTTGGCTACAGCGGTTGTGGCCAACCTCAGCCACTTTAATATGACAGCCGTGATTTTTTTGTCACAACAGCATACCAACTCATATTATCCTCATGTTTATCATAACTGCTTCATATTTATTCAGTATTCCTTTAAATCACCTCCCTTTTACCCAGAACCACTTAATAGAAAACTTTACATTATTTCAGTTGTGAAAAGAAATTTAAAAAGTTAAATTCTAGCTAGTCAGACGGCAAAGGTTCTGAGCTTGCAACTTGTTCTTTTTAGATAAAAATGAAGATTAGGAAATGTAAAAGATGCGTTGGAGATTTAATACCTCCAATCTGAGACATTCTGCTTGATGAGATCAGCATTGAGAAAAGATTTGAAAAGGAATCACTTCCTCACTCTATGGTCCAAGGAGACTCCATGCTTTTACCTAAGGACTGTCAGCAACTAGAAAACGTATGTTAACGAGTGGGATGCTAAGGGTGACCCCATTTCTCTGGTTACAGGGGCTTGAGAACTAAGTGGGGCCCAGGGAAAGAAGGCTGGTGTCATGGACAGCACACAGAGAGGGCACACCCACTTGCTGAAGACACGGGCACGGAGTAGACATTCAGCAAATGCTGGTTTCCTGGGGACCCCTCCCACCTCCCCTCTCAGTCTTGGAAGTCTCACCTTCATGAAAACAATGAGGAGTTCTCACCCAGGGCTCTTATTACTGAGGGCCAAGCCCTTCCAGATACTGCTTCACTCAATCTTCACAGCACTTCTATAATTTTATAATTGAAGAAACTTTTGAAACACACAAAGTATATATAATTGAGGAAAATGCTGTAGAGAATCCGAGAGGTAAAGCAGCTTGCCCCAAATTACTTAGGGCAGGGACAGCATAGTGTTTGGGGTCTACCACCCCAGATATAATGAGAATGAAGGGCATAACCCACCTTGTTAAGCCAAACAGACAAAACAAACCGCAGTTACCCAAATTATCGGAATTCTGGCTCACCACTATTAAAGTTTGGCTCGGAAATCATACTCCTCTCTTTTTCTCTAGGAACAGTTTTGTTTGGATGTTGGCTTGGGTGCTCTGGCTGGCTGCCTGGTTCTCCAGCAGGAGACCACAGTGTTGCTCACAGAGGCATCCATATGGACAGGCTGTGGGAGGAAGTGGGGGGGAAAGGAAGACAGAGGAGAGCAGGAGGAGGGTGTGTCTCCCTAAATGCTCCCACTGGAAATCTACAGCTGAGAATTGAGGCCCAGGTCAAATGATTGCAAATAAGCCTCACACTGTCCATCTCTTTCACCACCTAAAATAATGCTTGTTGAGTTTCTTTTACTTGCTAGGCCTAAAATGGAGCTCCCAGCCTTGCCCTGGTCTCCCAGGAGGGCTGTTATGGCAATCTAAGGGAACATGTTCCCAGGGGTATTACACCCATACATTGCTCCCCATGGGGTGCTGCTCACTCCTGCAGGCCCAACGGGGTGCTCTGCCCTCAAAGGAAGCTCCGGCTCTGCAGGACCTTTGGGACTGGGGTCACATCTGCCTGTGGCTTAGGGCTGAAAGTAAGAAACTCTTGATTCTATGTAAGTTCTCCAAGCCTTCTGTTTGTAAATGTAGAAACCCAGCAACACCATTCCTGCTGTCCATGTCCTATTAATCACGTCCTTCCAGCCCCAGCCAATTCGGTCACTCGGAATGCACTGAAGATGTCGATTACTCAAATTCAGATATTACCTCCCTGAAACAAAAAAAGACACATTTCTAAAAGTGGAAAACATGTTTTACCTCAAGCATCTGATTTGACAATTTTGGGGGGGAATAATTAAGTGGATGAATGCCTCAACAGTCTCTTTGACTTTTGTATATGTGTGTTTATAGGTATAAACCGTGAAGATTTTTCTCCCATATCTGATTTTTTAAATTTAATCTTTATTGTATTTTTTCCCATTACCAATTAGTCCCCTTACAACCCCCACCCCTCAGCAACCACCACCGTGTTGTCCATGACTGTGAGTCCTTTTTCCTTTTTGCTCAGTCCCTCCACCCACTCACTGCCCCCCCCAGAGCTGTCATCTGCTCCCCACCTATCAGTCTGTGCCCAATTCCCTTGTTAGCTCAGTTTGTTCATTAGATTCCGCATATGAGTGAGATCATTTGGTGTTTGTCTTTCTCTGCCTGGCTTATTTCACTTAACATAATGTTCTCCAGGTCCATCCATACTGCTGCAAACGGTAAAATTTTCTTTTTTAGGGCTGAGTATTATTCCATTATGTAAATGCCCCATACTTGTTTTACCCACTCAACTATTGATGGACACTTGGGCTGCTTCCATCTCTTGGTGATTGTAAATATTTGAACATTTGCATTGCTGTTTCTGAGTGAGTGGGTTCAGTAGCTGTGAAATATTAATTCATGTTCTTTTGGGTATGATTGAAATATTATATTTAATCTTTACCCCCCAGAAAACACACACATACACAAATCCCTGTATTCTGTGAGGCATTAAAAAATCTCATTTCAATGATGTGGCTTCATTTAACTCATGCTGGGTCTGTGATACAACAGGCAGTTGAGAATTTAAGATTTCCATTCTTTTCTTGGGAGAAACAAGTGTACCCCACTTTCCCTGCTTTCTCTAAAAGATGTTTGTAAAATGAAATTTATAAATTCAGAAACAGAGCTGGAAACCTAAAGAGTTTTTCTGTGTGTTTTATTTTTTTTAAGTGAAGGTTGTTTTTGCAATGCGTTTTATGTTTTATAAGTGTGTTATCGTAAGTATTAAGAGCTGTTAAAGCAAGATTCATTGCTTGGACTTCCAAGACCAGGAAGTCCTTACTTATCTAGGGACCATGTACTGACATTCTGGCATACAAAGACCATACCAGTCTTATCTATAAAAATACATAGTTCTTAGAGGCTGTTTTTTTTTAAAAATGATAAGTATTTCAACATCAAACAATAAAATTTTATGATGTTGAAATACTTATTGGGTAAATAATACAAACCATGGGCAATTATATACAATTATATCCTTCCTGGATAATGCATTTGTCAACTTCTCAACTAATTTGCTGTTATCATCACAAATTTTAATTCTTCATGTATTTTAAATCGCACCAGACATAATAACTTTCTGCAGTCATTATTTATTAATGAACCAATATTACCTAAAGTCCATAATTTATTCAGATTCCCTTAGTTTTTGCTTAGTGCCCTTTAACTGTTCAGTGATCCCATCCAGGATACCGTATCGCATTTAGCTGTCTTATGTCCAGAGGTGCCTCTTGGCTGGTGTTTTTCTCATGCTCAGGCTAGGGCCGTGGGCTCTGGGGAGGCAAACCACAGGGGTGAAGTGCCGTGTTTCTCATGTCACATCAGCAGGACTTAAACCACTTTTGATGTTCACTGTGATCATTTGACTGAGGCAGTGGTTGCCAGGTTCCTCCACAAAGTCACTCTTTCTTCCCCTTCCTACCCTGTGCTCTTTGGAAAGGCATCACCATGCACGGCCCATGGTAAGGACTTGGGGTTATGCCCCTCTTTAAGGGCAAATGTCGCCTTAAATCATTTTGAATTTTTTTGCGTTGGGGTTTTGTCTCTTCTTTCTCATTTATGTTATTCAACCGTTTATGTTTGTGGGCATTTATTTTGTACTTTGAGTTATAATGCAACTTTGCATTACAGCTTTATCTTGATGCTGAGGTTGTTCCAGCTTTGACCATTAGGAACTCTTTCAGCTGGCTCCTTCTGTCCCTTTGATATAACTTCATTCTTGCAGGTTTGTTGTTTTGTGTCTTTTTTTAAAGCACCTCATTATTTGCTAATACTACACGATTCTCCCATAGGCATATTTTGAATATTTCCTGCCCCAGTCGTAGGATCAACCATTTATCTAAGGAGCCCTGGTTTCTTTTATCAGATAATGGTATTAGAAATCAAGATCTGGGTGCTAGGTATGCTCATTGCTACTGTAGTGACATTGCTTCTAGTCTCATCTGACAGAGCAGGAACATATATGTGTATATACTAATCTGTGTATATTTACATATCTATAAAGAGTCTACAGTATATATACAAATACCATAAAATAGTATAACCATCTATTCCTATATTAAGCTAAATATGAATGCATACTAGTGTCTCTAATCTGTTAACACATGGATTGTTCTAGCTTTCTCCCTTGCTCATCTGTAAACTTCCTCTCCAACAGTGAGAAGCCCGTTCCAACTGCCTGCCGTTCATTTACTTAACTGTTCAGTTCCCGTGTGCACGTGTACAGATTCAGAATAGTTACCTGTGTCCTGTGGGACATGACTTTACCAACCGAAGAACAGTGCTTGTGTACAGTTTCTTTTGCTTTCAGTCTTGCCGACTCTGTTCATTCCCATAGTGACTTAGCTCAGCACTTTTCCCTCCATCCTCTTCAGTGAGGTTTCATTTTCATACATTTGCAACATGATTGGATTGCTTTGGCTCTTCTCTCTTTTTTTAAAATCCTTTTGTTTTATCATGTTTCATTCTGGGTATTTTTCTCAGACCTATGTTCCAGTTCATTAACTCTGTCTTTAACGAGGTTAACTGTACTATTAAAAACCTTGGGGTTCTTCATTTTGACTACTATATTTTTCAGTTATATATATTTCAACTTTGTTCTTTTTGATAGCTTTCAGTTCTCTGTGTAACTTTTCAATTATGCCTATTATCTCTTTAAACATATTGAACATTCTGTCTCATGACTTTATTATCTAGATCCCATGTGAGTTAGTTTACATTGTATTTTTTCCCTTTGTGATCCCTTTGTACTATTTCTCCTTCTGCTTGGTTGAATTTTTATTGAATTCCAGAAATTGTATTTGAAAAAGTGCCAGGTGAAGTGAGGTCTAAGGTGGTCTTCATCCAGAGAGGATGTATTTTTGCTTCTAGCAGGAAGCTAGGGCCACTAGAAATCCTGGATAACCTTAACCTAAACTTGAGGGTTGAGTTGATTTGAAACAGGACTTCTACCGTTGTGAAGATTTACTATTTATCGTGTATAGCTCTCTTGGGAGTACCCAAACCAACACATGGGGAGTTTCCATGGTGTACTCAGGACTTTAATTTTTGTCTTTCCAATTCAACACTCAAATTCTCTGCTCAGCTTCTCAGTCATCTCTTCTGAGACCAACTGGTGCCCAGTGACCTCTGTAAAAACAGGTGTTTGGCTCAAATGATATAAGACCCTTGAGTATAGGGCACTGAATTGTCCTTAGACATAGTTCCTATCACTTCTATTTTAGTCTTGAGACTAAGTGTATCCATAGGAAGCATTGAGAGCCACTAAATGGTGTACTAAATTGCATTGTAGACAAATAGAGAATAGGAGAGTCTGTGTTAGGTTGGTGCTTGTACAGTGTAACGAATAAGCACAAAACAGACATGTAAAGAGGAAATTGGTAAAGGTTGCTGTCTAAGCCATGAATTGGAATGATTTTGTATCCCCTTTTTTACAATTTCATATAATAACCCCTGGTAAGATAGCTTTGTGACCCAATCTCACTTAATTTTAATAAAATAATCCCTTTTAATAAATTAAATCTTTATTTATACTTGAAGTTGGAGAGATACCTCTATTTTAGATATAATTTCCCCTGAGCCTTCAGAATTGGACCCATTTCCAATTCCTCACCTTTCTGTTTTTATTTTTCGTGGGAGATTCAGTGTGGTTAGAATTTTAGCCTTAACTTTTTGTGATGTTAACTGTATTGCATTTTGAGCTTCAGGTTCTTTATCAGTGAACTGAGTGAAATGTAGAAATGAAAGTGAAAGCTCATTGAAAGCTGAAAATCGCACATGAATTATGCATTATTAGTATTTGGGGGCCATACCATCAGATTGTGAGCCATGGAGATAATGATAAGATTAAAAATCTCTGGATATGGGAGGATAATGATGATATTCTGTTAAAAGGTGATTGAGACCCTCAAAAATCCAAATTGTGATTTTTGTTTATGTATTTATTTTAATACTTATTCATCCATTGACTTATTTAACAAGTAATTACTGAGTATCTTAAGTGGGCATGGCACTGTGCTGGATGCGGGGGGTTGGAGAGAAAATATGCACATAATTTTTGTCCTTGCCCAGTTTAGTGAGTGAGATTAAAAGTAAAGAGTCAAACTAACACATGTAAAGTCACAACTGTGAGAGACATTTGAAGGAAAGGACAGTGTTACTACAAGAGTCCATAAGAAGGGAATGGAGTGTTTGACCTGCCAAGCGAGGTCAGGGAAAACATCCTCAAGGAGGCGACAGCGGCTGTGGGACTTGAGGTTCAGGAGTTGTCACAGTGTGTGGAGGAGGGAGTACGGTGTTTCAGGCCAAAGGACTCAACTGCAAAAGCCCTGGGACAAGAGGAAGGAAGACATGTTCAAAGACCTTAGAGAAGACTAGATTGTCTGCAAGGCGGGGAGCAAAGAGGAGGCGGGGCCTCAGATGGGGTTGAGAGACATGCAGGCTCCAGACTGTGGGGCCACGGGAAAGGTTCTGGCCTTCATCCCTAGGGCAGGGGGAAGCCATGGAAGGGGATGATGTAATGATGAGGTTACTGCATCCCAGGGATCAGGTGGTATTTGGGCAGAGTTGGTCTTCATCAGGCTTCATATCAGCTAGTTGAACCCTCCATTTCCTATCGTTGTGTTTATAGAGAAGAGTGATTTAATGTGAATCCCTTACTACAAAGAAAGATTTGTAAGTTTATGCCTAGGAGGCATTATCAAAAAGGCACTGAGTATAATTCCAGATAGCGTTAAGAAATCATCAGACTATGTCCATTTTCTCAATGAATAGTGGCTATTTTGCAGAAGTGGTTAGAATAAAAATAAGCCAACTTTGGCTTTGAGTTACATCTATTAAGTATTCATTTAAAAGCCAAAGTATTGTTATATACAAATTCCTACCTCAATTAGGAATATGCACGTCAGTAAAATCCTGAAAGAGGTGAAAGGGAAAGCTTTATGTGTATCTAGAGAGTATATTGTAGGGCCAAGAAGAGCAAAGGCCTCAGGTGGGAGCAGCATGAGTGTTCAAGGAGCAGAGGAAGTGAGCAGAAAACTGGCAGGAAATGTGGGGAAAGTGGGAGAGATGGTTTCAAGCCTCCTAGGGTAATGTGAGGACCTTGCCTGTGTGAAGTAAGAGGACAATGGAGGGTTTGGGCAGAGAAATAATGTCACCTGACGTTCATGTCAGCAGGCTCCCTCTGGCAGGCGTGTTGAAAACAGACTGAAGAGAGACAGGGTGGAGAGAAGGGAGATGGTTAGGAGGCCACTGCATGGTCTGGGCAGGGGATGTGGAGGACGGGGCAGTGGTCCTAGCAGTGAATGAAGAAGGTGAGAAATGGGCTCAGGCTCTGCTGACAGGTCACATGAATCATGGATGGCTCCATGGTTTTGTTCTGAAAACTGGCAGCATATGATGACCATTTCTGGAAGAGGGAAGACTGCTGGAGAACAATCTCAATTTTGAACATGCTGAGTTTGAGATGTCTGTTAGCTTCCACTTTGGAAAACTTTTTAAAACTAAATATTGCCTGTCTCTCATAACAAAAAAATTCAATGTTATAATGTTAACTCTGCCTCTTTACTTGGTCTTACCAAAGATTCTGACCACAGAGGTCAGATTAAGTCACTCTCCTACTAAAAACTACCCAATGGTTTTCCATTGAATTTAGAATAAAATCTAAATTCCTCACCACAGTCTCCAAGACCCTCCCTATCCGTCCTATCTGCCCAACTTACCTTGTTAAATTCCCCTCTTTGTTCATTATACTACTTGAGTAGGGCCCTTATTTCTATGTCTGGGACATGCCAAGATCATTTTGGTCTAGGAATTTGCTGTTGTCTCTTCCTGGACTACCCTTCCCACTGATTTTCTTCTGTACCAGAGACTGTGTGAGCGTTCATGTTGCAGCCCTCACGCTGTCTCCTCAGAAAGCTCTTTAGTAATTATCATCATCTTCTCAGATGATGTCATCTTCGTCCTTCTCATCCTCCGAAATTGCTCGTTCATTTATTTACACATTCATTGGTTGTCTCTCCACTCCCTGAACCACAAGGTATCTGATCTGACTAGTTTCCCTGGATTCTCAGCCCCTAATACAGTGCCTGGCACACATTAGTATATGAATATGTAGGGAATGACTCAGCACAGGGATCCTGACAGCTGTTCCTTCATTATCTCCCCAGAGCCACCAACCACAGTCTCTCCTCAAGCATCTCTAGTCTACTCTTTGCCAGAGCCCAGGGTCAGTGACTGCAAATGAAATTTTATGCATTGGCACTTTAAGAGGCTTTCTGTATCTCTAGCCAGCTCTCCCTGGCCGAGAAACCCTGCTGCTTTTCACAGCTGGATGTGATCTGTGTTCCTTTCTGGCTCTGGTGCTATAGACTGGGGAGCCCAGTTAGGGGTTTAGACCCCACATTTCTCTGGAGGAATCCACCAGCCACTGAAATATCCTTCTGGAACTTCAGCTGCCACCCATGGGAGCCCAGCCAACCCCCTTACATTGCCTCCTTACTCCCCACCAGTCACATTGTGGTGAAGTGGTTCTTCTGTCTGTCTGTGGTTATAAGGTTTGTCTCCAGCTAGTGTTCTGTTGGTTATTCTGGGTGATTTCGCTATAGTTTAGTTGTAACTCCAGATTGGTCCTAGGAGGAGGTCAGTGTAGCTTCTACTTACTCCTCTGCCATCTCAGATCCTCCATGATCTGCTCACCTGTATCTGATTTTTAAAAGTCCAGTCCCTCCCAAGATTTTGTAATACTAGTAAACAAGTGTGTAGCTCTTAGCACTTTTCCATTTAGTTAACATAATTCTCAGAAGTAGTTCAATCTTTGTAATTTTCATATGCTTATGGGCATGTTATCACAATATAACTTTTACTTCCTCTTTGTAAAAAATCTTTTAAAACTGCCCTTTGAACCTCCACTCAGATCTCAGGGATTTATGACAGTTTGTTTTTAATCTGCAAACGGCAGCACTGAACCAACAAGAATCATAGGACTGCTAAATTTAGGTCTCCTCAGTTCCCATTGCCAGTGTTAGGCAATACCCATTAGTGTTCTAGAGGCTTAGTACTGCTGCTACCTGCAGGTTAATGTTGTCTGTGTCCCAAGCCTTGAAGACCCCTGGGGAATCTATGACTGTAAGAAACAACACCTTCCAAGGAGGATTTAAAACTAAGGAGTAAACATCACATCCCTGAGGGACTTGGGGACATAGAGCAAAGCAATTCAGAGTGTATGTAAAATTAAAGACTACATGTTACCATATGAACCTATATGAATTTTGCATACATAACTGGTGTTAAATGTGTGGCTACCATGTGTCATTGAATCCACCTACTTGTCTCCATCTCTAGGGCTACTGTTTAGTCCAAGCCCTCCCCGCAGGGCCATGGTGGTCTCCCAAGGTCTTGCTCCCCTACTTTCCAATGTGTCCACCTAGCAGCCAAAGTCATCTTTGAAAACTCAAATCTAATCAAGTCATTTACCTAGCTTAAGAAAAAAATACAACAATTTCTCAAAACTCGTAGAAGGAATGCCTCTTGGTGTCATTAGACACTGCTCCTCTCCACTTTCTGTGAGGGTGTCTCCCACTCCTGCGCAGCCACCACACCTGCTGTCCAAGGCTCCCCTCCTCTCATCTTTGCCAGTATGGAAAGCAGCGCCATAGTGCCACGAGTCCTGGTGCTGGGAAATGATAGGTAGGATCGTACTAAGGATTCGATGAGTCACTACATGAAAAGTGCTTCGGGAAAGCGTGGCCCCCTGGAACCATTTGTGAGTGAAATGACTTCTTCAGCTCTCAGCTCGCAGGGTGCCCCCTCGGGAGGGAGGCAGTCTCTAGTACCCCCAGGGGAAGTCAGGACCACCTATTATGTGCACTCAGAACTTCCTACACTTCTTTATAGTACTTGTCACAGTTGGTAGTAACGTATCTGTTTGATTCTTTGATTAATTTCTGTCTCTTCTGCTAGATTGTCAACTGGTGAGGTGAAGGACCGTGTCTGTTTTGTTCACCATTTATTCCAAGGACATAACTCAGTGCCTAGAGACTACAGGGTAGTCAGTATAGACTTTTCAAGGGGTGTTGAAGCAAAGAAAGAAGGAAGGAAGGAAGAATGGATGGATGGATCTGGCATTAAACTGGTTAAAATAAAGCACCAAAAATATTATTAGAGGTCTAAATAGAATATGAATGCTATGGAAACAGACAAATGTTGGGTAGTAACATACTATCAGTGATTTAAAAGACAGAAAGTTAGCTGAGATTTCTTTCCGAAATATTTACTTCCTGCAGAAGGTAGTACTCAGGCTGAAGCTCCCAGGGTGAGCAGTCTCTCACAGAGAGTGGTCCTAGCAAGGCCTCCCCATCAAAACCCCAAAGAGCGCAGCCCTAGTTTGAATTCCAGCCCCACTGCTCCCTAGCTGTCAATTTTACATCTCTCGAGTCCATCTTTATTTTCTGTAAAATGGGTAATAATAATGCCTCCTCATAGGGATATCACGAGGCTTAAGTGAATTTTGAATGTACAATGTTCTGCTCAGTACCTGGAGCATAGTATTAGGAAACTGCCACACTGGACCCAATCCGAAAATATCCAAGGAAACAACACGGTTCTGTGCTGCTGTGTTATGAGGGGCAGGGGGACTGGAAATGAATCACAGCCCTAGAGAAAACCTGCTTTCATCCCTGCAAGATAGGACACGAAGCAGTTGTATCTTACAGGGACATGTTGTTCCATCTACTGGTGCCCAACTTCCTGTTCCCTTCTTTCACCTCCTATTATGAACCCCCATCCTTAGGGTCTCAGCTGGTGTTTTCATTGTTGACAAAACTAAGCTCCTAATTACTTGAATCACTTGAATTACTATAACTTGAATTTTTTTTCAAATGTGTATCATTCTAGAGAGACCACTAATTTTTCTCTTAATAAAATAAAATACAAAATAATCTAGTTGTTCGTTTTCCCCCTAGGCCCTGCCAAAAAGAATGAGGAACATGTACTTCTGAAATCACCTCATGTCTCCTTGATTTCCTCATTTACCAGTAGAAAATTTAATCATGAGCCCAGCACAATTCACAGGGAGGGAAGAAAATTTCTCATACTCCAGTCCTTGGGGAAAGAGACATGAGGCCAACAGCAGAGTGAAAATTTAATAGCTGCTTGACATTCTAAAGGAAAGGGGTTCTGAACCATTTGAACAGTTGTGTGCTTAGAAGTGGGTGATTGTGTTACCCCTGCTGAAAAAGGACATGGAGCCAGGTTTTCACTCTTGGGTTTGACATCTGGGGGTCTGCAAAGACCACCCAGATGACAGATGGCACTTGGATCTGCCTTTCCATAAAGCAAAAAACAAATTTTGCCTGGTGATAATATGGGTTGGGTCATTATGGCAGGCAGAAAGTTAGTTTTATGTGAGAATTCCATAATATAGACAAACTTAAATTTCACTAGAAATAATCCTAAATCCTGTGGGAACCTTCATACTTGTGATCATGTAATTTCCTCTATAAAATTCATATAATTTTAGATCCTTAGTGTTTCTGTACAGAAAAGACAAACATGATTCGTGAAACTACTTTTCTCCTGCTAAGAGCAAATAATCTCACTAATTGTGTAGCATAACTTATTTATTTAATTTGATTCTGTAATAGCCCTTAAAGGGACTGCTCTTAGCATTCCTCTTTAACTGATGAGTCTCGCCACATTAAGAAGTAGAGGAGGTAGGATTCAAACCCTGGTCTTTTGAATGCCCAAAATTTTCCTGCCTGTTGTCTTCCCAACATTCAGGGCATTACAAAACGCAAAAGCCTTTCATGGCCAGAAGTTTCTCCCACTTTCCAAAATCCACTTAAAAATTAAAAAGGTCTAGTAATGTTAATTTATACCTGATATTTTCACAGTAAATTTTAGTTTAAAAGGGTTACACATTCATTACATTATTTCACCTTCACAACACCTGTGAGGAAAATGTTATTTTTCTTCTTTTACAGACAGAAAAGTGATGCTGGGAGGGGTCAGGGAGCCTGCCTTGGGTCCCCTAGTGAATAAGGGATAATTCACCCCAGATTCAAACTCAGGTTGTCTGTCTACACAGCCCTCCTTGGCTTGGCCTTACCATCTGTCTCAGCCCTGGACAGAATGGCTTCTCTATTTTCTCTGCCCTCCCTGTCTTGTCACCCAGCCTTTGTGTTCCTTGATGCTTCCTGATGAAAGGTCCAAGTACAAGTGTGCCAGTGCCGATGCACTAGCCTGTCATTCAGGACAATCTGATGCAATCATCTTTCTGACCGCATCCTCAAGGAATAAATCACAGAAGAGGGAGCTGCTGGGCTTTTATTTTGTTTTGTTTTGTTTTAAACAATAATAGATGTTCAAGTTGCTATCAGTGTTTGAGGTTTCTCATCAGCCAAAGCTGTCTGCTCTATAATATACGCTGACCTTCGAGGCTGATGAACCTGCATAATTACTGACTTCTGCAGAAGTTAGTGTTTGCATATTATTTTGGGGACACAGTTCTGACAACGTTGAGAACAGCAAGTATGATAAGTCATTATGAGGCAGGATGGCTCTGAGAATGGTACTTCCAATTGTGCCAGGCAAATAGCAAACATGAGTTTACATCAAGGCTAGAAGTAAATTTAGGTTTTCTGTACACGCTCAGCCTCCAGATCGAATAAAACGGCAATTTTTGTCTCCATCAATTAGAGGAACCAGTCTCGTAGGGTCACAGCTGGTTTATTTGCCATGTCCGTGACAGCAGTTGTACCAACAAAAGCTGATGTACGTCACCCATTTAAATGAGGGTGTATGGTCCTGCTTTTATTTCGTGAGATCTGTTGTCAAACTAAAAAGTCAAAAATCAATCAGCTGTTCCCTTTCATATGTCATGGCAAACCAAGTAGCTCCCCCAGATTTTTCAGAATTTAACCTGTAAATTGACTATTACCTAGCATGGTGTATGATAATAGTTCATTTATTTCAGAGTATTTATTGAGTATCTATCATGTGGAAAGTACCGCACTAGCACTGGGGATAAAGTTAAGTATAACTTAGGCAACACCCCTGCCATCATAGGGCTTACGTGAGAGAGAGAGGAGAGAGAGAAGAGATAAGAGAGAAGAGGGACAGTAAATTAGTAAAATAGGACATGTCCTTGAATGCCCACGGAAGGCCTCAATGAAGGGGTCATATAAGAAGAAGCTGGTTATATGACAACCTGTGGAAGAGTATGCCGGGCAGTGTTCAGAGCCAGGACCCCAAAGAGGGAGATGCTGGCCTTTCTGAGGAGCAGAATGGGTGCTGAAACAGCTAGTAGGTGGTAGCAAGTCTGTATGTATGGCATGGGGTAGGGGAGAGTGAGAACGGGAGTGGAAAGTTTGGAAAGGCAGACAGGCACCAGATCTTGTGGGGCCATTCGTGCTTCAGTAGAAAATTGGGGTGCCAGTGATAACGATGTCTACACCCTGCTCAACTCAAGTCAGGTATATGTCCCTTCACCCACTTCCTCTGCATCCCCCCAGCTCCAAAGAGTGCTGCTGACTGGACCCTTCATGTGTCCTCCGGTCTTCTCAAAAATGACTGGTGTTCTGTGGAGTTAAGCACAGCTAGTTGTGGACTTCCCAATACCAGCATTTGGAAGTAAACTTTACCTTAAATGCTGGAAGAAACTTCTACTCTATTAGATTTTTTCTCATAGGGAAAATGCCCTCAGAAGTTTTGTTTTCCTATCCATTTGGCAGAGAGATGATCATTGTTTTTGAGTAATGTAACAGTAAGTATATCAATGATGTAATTATAGACATATATTGTTTGGCTGGGTGATACAGTGATGGCAGCCCTTCCAACATGAGAAAAAATTGCAAATAGAATATATCAAATTGGACAGTATTGAGTTTTATGGCATCTCTAGAGTTGAATAAATAGGTAACAATTCCAAATCCCTGGGGCAGAGGTGAGCATTCTCTCTGAGTGCCCCCACTCTTCTCCTGGTCAACTATTCATCCTTCAGATCTGAGCTCAGTCCACAGTCACGTCTTAGAGAATGGAAAATGTTACCAGGTTACCAGTGCCAAAATGTGCTCCAGACAGCGATTTTCACCCCTTTTCATCTCATGGCACACGTAAACCAATTACTAAAATTCTGCAGCACACCAAAAATATATATATTTTGCCAATCTGACACACACACAAAAAGTATAATTTTGATTCATTAATTCTGGATGGCTATTGTTATGTTGGCTGTTGCCATTTTTTTTATTCAACAGTCTAAGGGAAAAGGAGTCAATGCCTCTGACTAGACAGTCAGGTGTTGCGTGTTCCCAGTGTTCTCACAGCACCCCAGTTGGAACTCACTGCTGTAGACAAAGATGGGTAGGTTGGCAGTGACTCGGGAAGTTTTATCAACCTTATAGACACAACGAGGCACCGCGGAGACAGATTAGGTAGTGTCTTCAGCCTTTCTTTACTTTCCCCTAGGATTTACGGAGGAAAACGGATGGATGTGCCTTCATCCCAGCATTGCACATCTTTTCTCATTTCCCATCCCCTTTCCACACACCGTTGACCCCACCCCAGCCCTGGGCGGGTCGGGGTGGGGGGGTGGGCAGTGGAGTAGACACCATTAAAAAGGTGGGATAGGTCAGCCAGCCACTGCAAGTTCCCCTTTATCCTAGAAGCCCCCATGAAATCTGCACATCTTTCAAAGTCAGGACATCTGTGATTCTCAACACCACCCATAAGCTTCAATGGATTGATGGTTGATAGACATTATGGGCCAAGACCCCTGAGCTAGGTCTTGATGAGTAGGTTAGCGCACCCAGCACAACCTAGATTTTACAGACAGGCTCAGGCATCCCTATCCCACATTTCCATCATTTGCTTATACCATCACACTACTCGTCATGTCTCTTTACCACCTGTTACTATTTACTAAATATTTTTCTTAAAATCGACTCATATTTTACACTGAAATCAAACTATTTAAAAAGAAAAAATATACTACTGATTATGAATGGAAAATCAATATCTATGACCATTAATAGAAGGAAACCACAGAAGTAAATATAATGAAACAAAGTACTGTTATTAAATGTCTAGCTATACACATCTGCTTCCAGCCAAAACGGAGTGATAGCAATTGTGTCTACCCTCCTGCTTCCAACCAAAAAATGGGCACTGAGCACCAGACAAAAAAGGCCAGTGATCTCTGAGAGAAGGAAACTAATGAAGTGAGCGATGCAATTGCTCCAGGTTACTGTCTAGAGTTTCCAAGCAGTAGTACCGGAAAGGAACCCAGGTAAAGCCCAAGGGTCTCCCAAAATTGAAGAAATGTTACTGAGAGTCCAGGGAGAACAGATGGCTAGAACATAGAAGACAGAGTCAGAGAGAAGAGAGATGCACTAAAAGAGCACCCCAGTGATGTGCAGAAGGTCCCCCTTAAGTACAGAGCAGAGTACTGACCAGGGAGAGCATAGGTAGGAGAGATCTACCTAAGGATGGGGAAAGAATCATCCAAAAGGGTTAGAGAGACCGTGTGTGGGCCTCACACAGAGCTGAGTAGAGTGCCTGTTCCTGTCAGCCGGACCGGAGAGTCCCACAGTTCACAAGCTGCTGGCAGACCACTCAGAGGGTCTTGCCTTGGGAGTGATGACTTAATTATCTTTAGACTACTCTGGTGTCACCTAACAACTCCTAAAAGCAAAACCCAAAAGAATCAGATGGCTTCTACATAATTTAATTGTGATTCAGAACAAAACTGAGAGATATTTACAGGAATACAAAAATATTCAGTACCCAACAAGGTAAAATTCACTATGTTTTGCAATGCATTAAAAAAATTACTAGACAGGCAATGAAGCAGGAAAACACTACTTGTTATGGGGGGCAGGGGAAACAATTAAAACCAACCCAGAATTGGCACTGGCATTAGAATTGGCAGAAAGGAAACTAAAATCATATTTATAACCTATTTTCTAAAACTTAAGTAAAGACAAAAAAGATATTAAAAGACCCTACTACAATTTTTTAAAAAGATCAAAATTAAGCTTTTAGAATTGAGAAACACAATGTTTAAGATGAAGAATATATCAATAGGATTAGTGACAGATTAATATTGAATAAAAAAAGATTCATGAACTTAAATTTAGACATAGCAATAAAAACAATACAAAATAAAACAGTCAAGAGAAATTTTCAAAATGAAAATAGCATCTATTAGCTGTGGGACAAGTTCAAGCAAACTAATATATG